>PVKS010019039.1:0-39070 GCA_004027875.1 Aplodontia rufa
TCCCCATCACCCGACTCCTATGAGTTCTTCATATACCCTCCCCCCTCCCCATCCCCTTCCCTACACCTCCAAGTTACCTATGGAGCTTTCGCCCCTGTTGCACTGAAAGTCATTCAATTTGAGGCTTTGTTAGGTCATCCGTCTGTCCTACTGCTTCAACATAAATTCTAGTATTAACAGATGAGAGAAACCATTCGGCCCTTAAGTCTTTGAGCTTGGGAGACTTCACTAAGTAAATTGCATGATTTTAGGTAAATGCTTCAATATATAATTGTAAAAGTTATACTGACTAATGAGGGTGTTGTCCATTTATGTGAAATTCTTCCTTCCAAGTACTAACCAGGCCCGACCCTGCTTAGCTTCCGAGATCAGACGAGATTGGGCGCGTTCAGGGTGGTATGGCCGTAGACCATTTATGTGAAATTCTACAAGTCACTCATTTTGATACCATCATATGTATTAATTAAATCTGTCTCTGAGTATGATGTTTTTCTGGTTGTTTACATAATAAGGTCAAAATTGACCAAGAAAATTGAAAAAGTAATTGATTTTCATAAGCCTCTTTACATTCCTTCCTAGATTACCTTTTTAAACTATCAAATAACATCGTACTAATGTAGAGGGGCTAGAAGGGTTCTCAGTGATAGATCACCTGTTTAGTATCCATGAGACCATGGGTTCAATCCCAGCAACAAATTAAAAAAACAAAATAAAAAAAAAACATGTAATTCGGAGAGCAATTTCAGTTACATGTTTCTTTCATCTACTTTAATTTGAGATTTTGTGTTTTTGATAGGATTTTATATATAAACGTAAGTTTGGGTTACCAAATCATTTTTATAGGATAGTGATGAGGAAGATGAAGATACTGAAAATATTGAGGCTGCAAGCAGTGGAAAAATCACCCGAAGTCCATCCCCAATTCCTCAAGAAGAGCAAAGTGAACCAGAGATGACTGAAGAAGAGAAAGAATATCAAATGGTAGGATGTTAAGTTTCTTATTATGTACAAGGATTTGTTTGTAATATTTTAAAATTATTGAGTGGTTATCTAAAGCATTTAAGCTAAGGACTCTGAAACAATTTTTATGAAGTATTCTTCATATATTTAGATATTCAAGGCAAATTGTGTCTACAAAATTCAGATAAGGGCTGGAGTGGTTTGGTTAGGCATGGTGGTGCATACCTGTAATCCCAGTGACTTGGGAGACTGAATGAGGCAAGAGAATCACAATTTGGAGGCAAATCTCTGCAACTTAGCAAGTCCCTGTCTCAAAATAGAGCTGGGGAGGTAGCTCAGTGGTAAATTAGCACTGGATTCAGTCCCTGGTATTGCCCCCCCCCCCCAAATAGTGGTTTTGAATTACAACTTTTTGAAAATAGACTATATTACTAACTATAATAATTAAATTAAGAAAGTGTATAAAATATTCTTCCTTAGATGTTGCTGACAAAAATGCTTCTGACTGAAATTCTGTTGGATGTCACAGATGAAGAAATTTATTATGTAGCTAAAGATGCACACCGGAAAGCAACGAAAGGTATATTGTGGGTGTTCTTGGTTTTGTTTTTCTGGGGGAATTTTGGTTTCATTGACTATTTTGGACTTTGGACTTTTGTTGTCCTCTGGATTACTATCAGATATTTAAATATTCTCTTCATGCATGTCTTAGCTCTTTGGGAAAGACTAGATATTTAAATACCATATTAAAACTATATAAATATTTTTATATAACCTACCTGAACACAAGTTAGCAATCATGCTGTTCTCCTATAAAATGTATTGTGGCAGATTCCTGATGTTCAATTTATTTCACCTGATTTTCTTTTGTAGATACCATGTTATTGGTGTATGACTTTTAGTACAATATATTTTGAGAGTAAATTTTGAATTATGAACCTTCTGAGTTTTCAGTTTTATCAGTTATAATTCTCACAGAAATAAGTGATATTCCTGCCCCCACCCATGATTAATTAATATTTTTAAAACATTGAAAACAAAAATTAAATTATGTTCCATATCTCAGAAATAGAAATACAGACTACCGGTCAACACTTCTAATTATGATCCAATTTCAGCTCACATCAGAATTAAAATTTCAAAGCCAGACATGCTACTGGTTTAAAATGAATGTTATGTTTTTAATGTTTCTTCTCTCCCCAAAAAGCAGCAATAGTAGTAGATTTAACAATACCATAGACTCTCATGACTATGAAATCGTGGCTATTTGTGTTAACATGTTGTTCCTGTTGTTGATGTGATACAAAGCTCCTGCAAAACAGCTGGCACAGTCCAGTGCACTGGCTTCCCTCACTGGACTCGGTAAGTGTTCTCCTTATTTGTGAGAGGGCCTAAAGGGAAAAAAAAAATCACACTTACCTTGTCTCTCCACATGTTCTGTATTGAAACTGCACTATTTTTACTCAGTTTATAAAATCTAGATCTCAGGGTTATATCAGTCTCTAAAAGGTTTACTTATTTTGACTAAAGCAGTCACAGTGGGACTATTATAAATGTGATGGTTAATTGTAGGCTATTGGGGCAAATTGAATAGAGGATTTCCTCATTAATTGCTCCAATATGTGTGTTGTATATACGTATAATTTTATATATATATATATATAATTTGTTTTTAAGAGGTCATAATTTAGCCATGATAGTTTCTGCGCTCACTTTCAGAATTATTTCATACATACCTTAGGCATTTACCTATCCATTAATGGTTTTAATGGCTTTTATATGAATTGTGTTGCAACAAGTCATCTTTTAACATGGAGAAAAGGGTTTACTTATTGTAGTATTACCAGTAGTGATGTGTTCAGAATTTGCTGTTTGCATGATACATTTTCAAGGCTCTAAAGCTTGAATTTGCCTTTTCCACATGTTCATTTCATAAATTTTGTGAGGAACAAGAAAAGTGGATAAAGCCAAATGCCCATGTGATTTTTGTTATTACTATTTAGATCACTTCAGGGTGGGGAGTAATTTCAGTATCAAAACCAGTTTTGTACCAGTGAGAATAACAGTATACTAATTTGGGGAAAAAAATGCTTAGCATTCTACGTGAGATTCCTAAACTTTGCACAATGAAAGACTAACTTTAGAAATATTTTCAGAGTCATCATCAATTTTTATTGATAGTTGAATTGATTAAGCTTCAGAAAGACTTTATTTTGTTACCCTGTTAAATTGTTTTGTTGGCTAGTATGGACAGCAAAACAAGGCCATTATCATGATTCCATAATGGTGAGAAATATATGAAATACCCCAGAAAGAATAAGATAGTAAGTAAGCATTATCTTAGTGTTCTATAAACTTCTTGAACATTTGAATTTATGTTTCTCCCCACCCCGAATAAGCATATTCTTCCAGGAAAAGGCAATGAAAAAAAATGAGCTTTCTTCTCGGACCTTAAAAATTTTTAATGAAAGCATAATTTGTTTCATATGATAGACTGAGCTTTATATGCACACAGGTGGACTGGGTGGTTACGGATCAGGAGACAGTGAAGATGAGAGGAGCGACAGAGGCTCTGAGTCTTCTGACACTGATGATGAAGAATTGCGGCATCGAATCCGGCAAAAACAGGAAGCTTTTTGGAGAAAAGAGAAAGAACAACAGCTATTACATGATAAACAGATGGAAGGTATATCCTTCAGGTTTATGTAGTTTTTGTCCAGTTTTGCAGTATTTCTAAATCTGAAAGTCTGAGAAAATAGAATTGAGGATAGATATGTGATGTAACTGAAAGCAAGGTCACAAATTTTTGGTTGTTTTTAGGAGCCTTTCATTCCAGTGGCTATAAGCTAACCTATTTAGGGTATTTTTGTTTCTTGTTAAAATTACTGAAATGAAAAAGAAGACTTATAAAATGGAGGAACTCGATCTGGAAGACTTATTGACAAGTAGGTAGGAAGGATATTTAGGGATAATAGAAGACCTAGAAATTTTTTATCTAAAATATTTTACATGAGTACAATTTTTAAGAGTTTACATAGTAATACTATGTAAGAATATTAGAATTTCTTTTTTGAAAAATCTTACTAGGATAATTTCAAAGATGATTTTTAAGAGTTCACTGTGAAAAATTTTCTATGACCCACTTATTTACCTGTAAGTTGCTATAACTGAACAAAAGGGAAATCTTTTTTTCCTTCTTACGCATCTCCACATTTTGATACTCTTGGCTGAGAATGGTAGCTAATTAGCAATGTGTAGCTGTTGAGCACTTGGAAATATGGCTAGCCCACATTGAGAAGTGCTGTCAGGTATAAAATACACACTAGATTACGAAGATTGCACATAAAAACAACATAATATTCAGTTCTTTTTGAATTGGTTATATGTTAAAATGGTAATATTTTTAATATGTTAGGTTAATAAAACATTCAGATTTATTCTAACTGTTTGTTTTTACCTTTTTAATATGGCTAACTAGAAAATTTTGAATTTATGTGATTTGTATCCTAATTTTGTTAAACAGTGTTGCTTTATTGTTATAGCCTGATAGCTTGAAATTTGGTCGTATGGGGTTTTTCATTTTCATTTCAGCTTCTCTTAGTCTTTTTGTCTTTTTCTGTTTCAGAAGAAAAGCAACAAACAGAAAGGGTTGCAAAAGAGATGAATGAATTTATCCATAAAGAGCAAAATAGTTTATCACTACTAGAAGCAAGAGAAGCTGATGGTGATCTGGTTAATGAAAAGAAAAGAACTCCGAATGAAACTACATCAGTTTTAGAACCAAAAAAAGAGCATAAAGAAAAAGAGAAACAAGGAAGGAGTAGATCAGGAAGTTCTAGTAGTGGTAGTTCCAGTAGTAATAGCAGAACTAGTAGTACTAGTAGTTCTGCCTCTAGTTCTTCATACAGTTCTAGCTCAGGTAGTAGTCGCACTTCTTCTCGGTCTTCTTCTCCTAAAAGGAAAAAAAGACACAGTAGGAGTAGATCTCCAACAATTAAAGCTAGACGTAGCAGAAGTAGGAGCTACTCTCGAAGAATTAAAATAGAGAGCAGTAGGGCTAGGGTGAAGATTAGAGATAGGAGAAGATCTAATAGAAGTAGCATTGAAAGAGAAAGGCGGCGAAATCGGAGTCCTTCCCGAGAGAGACGTAGAAGTAGAAGTCGCTCAAGGGATAGACGAACCAGTCGTTCCAGTCGCAGTAGGAGTCGAGATAGGCGTAAAATTGAGGATCAACGTGGAAATCTTAGTGGAAGCAGTCATAAGCATAAAGGTGAGGCTAAAGAACAAGAGAGGAAAAAGGAAAGGAGTCGAAGTGTAGATAAAGATAGGAAAAAGAAAGACAAGGAAAGGGAACGTGAACAGGATAAAAGAAAAGAGAAACAAAAAAGGGAAGAAAAAGATTTTAAGTTCAGTAGTCAGGATGATAGGTTAAAAAGGAAACGAGAAAGTGAAAGAACATTTTCTAGGAGTGGTTCTATATCTGTTAAAATCATAAGACATGATTCTAGACAGGACAGTAAGAAAAGTACTACCAAAGATAGTAAAAAGCATTCAGGCTCTGATTCTAGTGGAAGGAGCAGTTCTGAATCTCCAGGAAGTAGCAAAGAAAAGAAGGCTAAGAAGCCTAAACATAGTCGATCGCGATCCATGGAGAAATCTCAAAGGTCTGGTAAGAAGGCAAGCCGCAAACACAAGTCTAAGTCCCGATCAAGGTAGTATACTTTTTAAAGTATTTTGTCTGATTTAAAAAAAAAAATTTTTTTTTTGACTGAATTTATTCAAAGTTGAAAGTGTCCTTTCTCTCTCTCTCTTTAATAAACTCAGTTTGGTACTTGATAAATGATCATAGTTTTAAATAATGTTAGAAATCCTATATAATACTATTTATTTTAAATTGCAGACTTTTAGTTTAAAACACATTTTTATTTTTAAATTTTGTCTTTTCCCTTTTTTTTCCAGATCAACAACCCCTCCCCGTCGTAAGCGCTGAGGAATGATGTGGCAAGAATGCCATGATGTTGTTTTAAAAAAATTCCATGAGTTTTAAGGGCTTGTCTCATTATAGAGGCACATTGTGGCTGTGTAGGTGAAACCAGAATCTTTTTTTTTTTTCTTTTTATCTGTAAATAGGTGTACTTTTTCCAAATGCTGCTCCAAGTTACTGAATAGGATTTCTTTGTATTACATTTTTTTCAAAAAATAGTGCATAATAAGACTATAAACATGCCATTCTCTTTCAGCTGTAATGTTCTTAAAATTATTCTTGAATGTACTGTGATGTCAATAAAGCTCTTTAGTTCATTTTTGTTAAACTCTTGCACCTTAATTTTATGATTTTAAACTAAGGAACGTACTTTTATAAAAAGGCAGCTGGAATTTTGTATAACAGGTTTTAAAGGTACTTCCTCCCACCACCCCCAAAGAAAATGGTTTTAACTTAGTAGTTTGTCAAAGTTTGTAAATTGTACCCATGGACTTTTGTCAATTTCTAACTTTAAGGGTATGGAAGAGGGCCAGAAATCAACCTTTACTTTTCATTTAGAAGGATTTAATCAGCTTTCTAAATTTCTTATTTTGGGGATTTTCAAATAATTTATTCTCTATGTGTATAAAATATGGTTCACTCATGTAAAATGAAATTGCTAGAATCAATCAAGCCAGTGCACTAGTAGTTATTTGTAATGAATGATTGTGTTTGACAATAATAATCAAGTCTGGAACTATATTTTACAGTCCACTTCTGTTTTACAAGTATATTTAAACACCTTGGGATTACTTTAGAAATAGGACTTATAATTCAATATATTTATTTATATTTTTAAAGTATAATATGACCTCAACTCAGTGGAGAAATAGTGTATTATGCAGGTTTGTGTCAATTACATAACATTAAAATTGTCTGATTTTTGTCACTTTCTAATAATTATGATCAGTGGGTGGTTTAGTTTTAAAGGCAGAAGAATGGAACTCTCAAGGCATTTTAACTTAAGTAAATGCTCAACTGTTTTCAGGGTCCATTTTTTATTTTTAGGTACTTATATAGTTATAGATGAGTCCCTGAAAATAAATGCTTTTAAATTTTCATTTAAAAACAAAAAGCAACTGCAGAACACAGAAGTGTTTTAAAATATGCCTTCTTACCAGCAATAGTTCATTTGAAAAATAATGCCAGATTTTTGCCAAGATCAGTGTTTCCTCAAAATGAAAATACAAGTAGATCTGTATGGCGTGCTCTTGTACCTCTACATAGGTTCTTAATTTTGAGCAGCTATGCATTTATTTCTAAAGGAAATAAGTCAGTGGTGAATAAATGCATGTTTACCAAAATCGCTGTTTACAGTGCATTTAGTTCTGATATTTATAAAGTTGACATTTCACAGAATAACTTAGTTTGTAATTCTATATAGTTTAGCCATCAGTCACATCTGGAGATAAGAAAATGTGCAATATTTTATATATAGGTGAGCTAATTGAAGTGTACCTAATTGAATTATCTGATTAATTTGTAATAAGTTGTATAACATTTTCATATCTTAAAATGTTTTTTAGATCAATCATCAAGTGAAATATTTTCAAAATAAAATTCTACAGAAAAATTCTGCTGGCTATGGTATACACATTTTTGGGCAAGATAGGAACTAGAGCCAGAAATAGTATTTGATAATTTACTCAGCCATAATTTTCAGACTTATTAGTTAAAGCTGTAGATTTTTTTTTTAAATCCATCATGACATTTATGATTCTTAGTAGCTGTAACAGTGTTATGATTAGATATTTTGAGTTCTTCAGATTTTTATGGAAAATTTATAGAAATCATTTCCTTGACATGTGATAGTGTTTACCTTGAGTGGTAAGATGTAATAAAATAGGGTTTTCATGATTTAAGATGTGAATGCTATAACTTACACATAAGTTAATTAGATGTGTAATTTGGTTATGAACTCTCTTCTAAAATGACACCACGACAAAGTTTATAGATTCATTCTTTGAGATAGTGGTCTACATTGGTTAACAAAAATTTGTTTTTAGGAGATTATCTTTAAAAATATTTCTAGTGTATTAATCATACTCGTTTTTGTGGAGTTGGGGGATAAACCACACCACTAAGAGAATAATATGTAATTTGGAAGAGGTAATTACAAGATTTGTCTTAGGCCCCAAAAATATAAATAAAGATTGGTGTGGAATCTTACTAGTGTACATGTTTTCTGCCATTCTAGAGTCTTTTGTTAGCATGTTTCTAATGGTATTATGCACCCAATAGGTAAATTTCCCAAACATAGTCCGTTTTTAGTGTGAATTATTTTACTTCTTCAAAGAGACACATTGTGTTAATGGTGAGTTTTTAAAAGTTTATTTGGAAATTTTTACATAGGAGTTGTATTGGGCCCAAAGTTCCTATAATATCGACTTATGGATGCTTTTACATTTATGCTGTTTTTCTTCTACACATTTTAAAGTTAATTTATTGAAATTTCTAAAATGTATTAAGTAGTTTAGCATGGAGGTAGCATTAGACTTATTGGATTGACCTTGCTCTGCTAACCTGATGTCTTTAGGAAAATCACTAAATTATTGTGGGCCTTCCTCAATTTCTTCAACTGTGTAAGGAAGAAACTAGATGATCTAAGGTGTTGAACCTTTCCAGCCCTTAAATTCTTCAGTTTTAAGTAGAAATATAATTGTAAATTGGGATGTCCAAAAATCTAATAGCAAAAGTAAGCTTTATTAGCTCTTAAATTATACTACAAAGGTCTGTTAGATGTCATCCATCGAGTTTTCCAGTAAACATATATTGGTTAAATCTGTCACATTCTGATTGTGATAGTGCAAATTATGAACCACTTATTTTAAATTACCAATTTATGAAGGATATTTGGTACATATGAAATGTACCAGTTAAACTGAGTGGATGTAGTAGTGTATCATTTCAAAAGTATAAAACTTTGTTAACTGTTAAGGAAGTACTTTACCTTTTCATTAAAATTTTATTGTAAGTTATAAAACCAAATTAAAAATATTGGATAGGCATTAAGATTTTCTAACAAAGTGAATATGTAGACTCTAGTTTGTAACAGGTTTATGAGAGAGACCATAGAGATAGTCTGGAAAATATCTCCAGCACTGCCATAAACTGCATTATAGCCAACACAACTTTATTTGCAACATAATGCAGGTTTAAGAATCATTGGGAAAACCTATTGCTGTTTGTAGAGAAAAATGCCATGAGCCTCTTCTGCATATCTGGGCCAAACTAGTTCTGGTGATTCAAAATGCCATTGCTTCCTATCAGTGTTAAGGCAAATCACTGATCACCATTGTTGAACTGCTGATGTAATTAATGGGAAGGCTCTGAAACCCAGTGTGGTGGTGTGCATACAAATAAAACCCTTAGAACTTTAAATCCATATTTGCACTTCGATTTTTCCTTAAATCTGTCACTCCAACAAATATGTATAACATGCTAAATTTTGTTTAGTGCCAAACTTTCTGCTTCATTTGGAGATAATGGTCATATATCTAAGGAGATGAGCTCTAGTTAAGACATAGCAACTGAAAAACCTGCAACCATTATTAAGAGGAGGAGGTCAATAGCCCTAGATGAAAAACTATTCTATTTGAGTAATAAACTCAAAAAACCTCTTTACCTATTTAGACCTGCCTGTTGGTTATATAATTTTTTTAACCTTAAATGTAACGTTTATCATTATTATTGTCCAAGGAAAGGCCTTTTGTACATTTAAAAGTAAAATGTTATCAATGTACCTAGCTCCACATGAACTTTGTCTAGGCCACATATTTATCCTGTTCAGGATATTAGGTCATTTGCAGAAGTGTTTAAATTTGGACTCTGAGCTGGACTTCCTAACACATCTATAATCCCAGCGACTGGAGGCTGAGGCTTGGAGGATCCCAAGTTCCAGGCCTACCTGGCCATTTAGAGAGACTAACATGGCAAGACCATGTCTCAAAAAATAAAAAGGGCTGGGGATGTGGTTCAGTGGTTAAACAACACTGGGTTCAAGTCCCAGTATAAAACACACAAATTAGGATTCCTGGCCCTCTGACATTTGAGTGCCTTGAAAAGGAAACTGTTACCTGTTGGGAAAGAAGTATTTCCATGCTTTAGTGATTTGAAGCATTAGGGTCAGTATCTTACAAAGAGATGAAGGTCATTAGGGAGACGTTTGCTAAACTACACATGAATAAAAGGTAATAGCACAAAGTAGTGCCACGATTTTTTATCTTCTATGACCATGAGGTTGCAAGTGGTCATACAGGAATAGGTTATATAGGAGAAGGTAGTTTATAGCACTGGAAACAGTTTTACTTGCATTCACAATTTGGTAGATGTTCAACGTCAAAGGAACCTGCCACGTATTAGTGATGAAAGTAATACAATCAAAGGTCGACAGGGGACGGCGGGAATGAACCTCGGAACCTTTCTGTTGGGGCTCTTTTGCGAGAGGAACCGGAAAAGGCGTGGGATCCGTTGTCACGATGTGGGGAGGCCGGAAGCTGAGCACCTCCCGGGGTCTTTTCTCCAGAGTGCTTGGGTGGGGATCGCCGGGTACACCGGAGGTGCGTCTCGGTTTAACTTCGGGGGCGGGTGAGTACGTGCGTTTGTCCTTGCAGCCCTCGGTGGGGACTGGGGATCCTGCGCAGGCGCGGCGGAGAGCGTTGGGCTGTCGGGCTGTAGCTGAGCTCCGCGTTTTTTTCAGCGAACAACCTGCAACTTGGCTCCTGAGCCCTGCGTTGAAAACCAGGACTGGGGTGTCGTCCTCACTTTGAGATGCCTAGAAAAAGCTGAAGTCTAGCGGCGCTGGTCGGGGAGAGGGCAGCCAGCGGCGGCCGCCACTGTCTAACGACCTTTGTTCGTTCAGGTTTAGCTCCTGGCCCCAGGATCCTTCAACCCATTCTAGGATTTCGGAGCCTCAGGTCGTGCTTCCTAGCGAGGGTGAGAAAGGCGCACCAGCCAGTCTTTCAGTTATTCATGGCATTGTATTAGTGTTTCGTTTGCACGTGCCTTGTCCTTTATTTCAGAATTTGAGGCAGCTGTATTACTTTTTAGTTAATGGATTCGTTCGTTCAACAGAGTATTTTCGAATAATATCAAGAAAACAATCAACTACATTTGGTGCCAGTATGTGACAGCTGAATTATTGAACTCCCAGTATTAGCCAGAAAGTTAAATTCATCGTTTACATGAAACCCACTTAACGAATAGTAAGGACTGTAACCCTGCCCCGGAAATTTAAAAATGAATGCTACTTCAAAGATCTCCTTTTAAAAAAAAAATACTGTAGAACCAAAAAAAAATCAGGATATAATGAACCAAAAATAGGAAATCTAGCAGACCACCAATAGAGTTGATTAGTTGGTATGCACAGTGAAAAATAAGCAATAAAAACAATGTAAATGCATTTGCATTCACATGGAAAATGATTAGAATATACTTTTAAGAAAGTAAGGTACAAATCAGCATGCATAATAAACTTGGAAATATTAATTTTAAGTGGTTGCCTGTAGTGGAGTAGGTGCTTTTCTTCATTTTATCATCCATTATATACTTTTTTCCCTAAAACTTTTCAACAAGCTTGTCTTTTATAATCAGAAATTAATAAAGCCATTTCCTAATGGGGGAGGAGTGAGCATAGAGGAAGCATGTAATCTATTTTGGGGATCAGGGAAACTTTTGAACTAGGTATTTAGAGAAACTGTCCTGAGAGAGGTGGGTGGCTTTAGAAGCAGAGAGGCCAAATGACAAATTTGAGAAACTGATGTTTGTGGAAAACTGCAAAGTGTTCCTTGAAAAATGTGTGGATGGAAGGCAGGAGGCAAGAGAGTGGCAAGGGGTGAGACAAAAGACCTTAAGAGCCACATACACCTGATGTTGACTCTTCTGAGGACAGTGGGAATTGTTGAAGGAGCAATGTTCAGACTTATGTTTAAAAAAAAACAAAACAAATAGTACTCCGCAACTGGGAAAGTGGGATGGAGAAAGGCAAGTTTGGGCTTCTAGAGGCTTTAAGAGTAATCCAGATAGGAATTGATGATTGCTGGGAAAAAAGTGTTAGCAAGCTAAAAGTCAGTTGCCTGTCTTGTTAACTGTTAGCATGGTGTCTGCTATAAATGACATTTGAGGAATTAAGTGAAGTTTATCACATTCCTTTAATATCTCAAATACCAGAGAAGGAATTGGTAGTATTCGGTTTATTAATACTCACTTGGTCACTTTCAGTTGTAATAAGGTGGGTTTTAAAGCTCTTGAGAATTGTAGCCATACTGATGAGTAAGGGATTCATTTTCCAGAAATAGAAATCAACCTGGAGATGTGGCTCAGCAGGAGAGCTCTTGTCTGGCATGTGTGGGGACCTGGGTTTGAATCCCAGCACCACATATACAACTAAGTGTTGGAGAAATGAAGTCCAGGTTTAAAAAAAAAAAGGTGATTCACTCAGAAATAAAAATCAGAGGAAGGTCAGGGAGTATGAGAGGGCAAGTACTGTTAAAAATCTCTGAGGCACAATTTCATAAAAGTACCTTATATCTTCTCATATATATATTATAGTTTATGTAATTCTTTAATAATATCTCATTGAACAAGAAGAGGAAAGAAGGGAAAAGAGTAGAAATATGGATTGAAATTAACAATAGCTTCTCACATACATATATAAATGTACCAAAAAATTTCACCTGTGTATATACATGTAGAAAATACCAATCAAAAATGAATAAAGGAGTAAAAGGAAGATCAATAGAAGAGAGGAAAGAGCAAGGGGAGGGAGGAGGAAGAGAAAGGAAGAGGAGGAATGGGGATTGAAATCAAATTCCTTGCATGTATTATTTTGTCAGAATGAACTCAAATACTTTGTGTATTTAAAGTGCTCTAAAAATAAAAAAAATCTCATTTGTGTATCCAAAGTCATAAAAGAGGTGGTGTTTTGTGGTACTGAGGTATTGGGATCCTCCTGCCTCAGCCTCCCAAATCACTGAAGGAACAGTTGTGTGCTATATGCCTGGCTTAAGGTGGCAATATTTGAAGTGAATCTTAAAAGGTAAATCAGGATAGTGTTGGTGAAAGAGGGAATAACATGAGCAAAAGCCTGGAAGCACAATTCTTTTTTTCTTTTAGAACTCTGGAATGGACTGGGGCCATGATGTGAATGGCCTACTAAGAAAAAACATAACAGCCAGGTGCAGTGGCACATGTATAATCCCAGAGACTTAGGAAGCTGAGATAGGAGGATCACAAGTTCAAGGCCAACCTCAGCAACTTAGCGAGGTCATAAGCAAGTCAGTGAGACCCTGTCTCAAAATGAAAAATAACGAAGGCTGGGGGATGTAGCTCAGTAGTAAAGTGCTTTGGGTTAAATCTCCACTGCCCCCAAAATAAAATAAAAAATATAAAAAAGCAAATAATAAAGAACTCAAGAGAACAATGTGAAGGAAGAGACTACAGAAAGATAAAACATGAAATATAAATGACCATTAAACTTAAGAAAGGATACTTAACCTCACTTTTGATAAAATTGCACTGCTATACCATTTACAACAATTGGATTTGCAAAGATAAAAGCATTTGATTAACATATTGTATGGATAACAATGTGGGAAAATCAAGTGCTAGATGCCCTCATGTATTACCCCTAGGATTGCAAATTGGCTTAAGGTACACTCAGAAGTAATTCTCAAGAGTTTACTTGTAGGTACTCTTAAACACATAGGAAATTACCAAATTCAATCTCGTGGTAATAACAAAGGAGGAGAAATCACCTAAATGTCTATTAACAGGGGACAGCTTACATAAATTAGGATATAGTCATATAATGGATGACTAGACTAGGTAGATCTTAATTTTAGAAAAGTAGGGGGAGGGGAGCAGGTGGGCTCCTTATATGTTAGAAAACAATCTTCAAGATACTTTGTATATGTGTAAAATGTCTCTGGAAGCTTATAAACAAATTTAGAGACATTGGTGGCTCATGTAGAGAGAAACTATAGCTATAGGCAGGAGTAGGAAAGACATCTTTTATACTTATTGATTTTTTTAAAACTTCTTATTTTTAAACAGAACACAAGAAGTTGTAGAAACAATAGAGTATATGCATATATCCTTTGCTAAATCCTTAGTGATACATCTTACATAACCATAGTACATCATTATCAAAACCAGCAAGTCATAGTGTGATGTTAACTCAACTACAGACCTGATTTGGTTTTTTACCACCTTTATATACATTCATTGTGTATGTGTGTGGGGAAGAGAGAGACAAAGAATGTGATTTATCAAGAACATAGATTTGAGCAATCAAGATAGAGAATGACAAACTTCCTAGTGTTACTCCTTGATAGTCAGACCTTACCCCCAACCTTAATCCTTGACAGTCACTGACCTATTTTCCATAACTGTAACTTTGCTATTTCTAAAGTGTAATATAGTAAGACTCTGGGTTCAATCTCCAGTACCACACCTTAAAAAGAAAAAAAAAGATACTTCCTGTCTTAAAAAAAGTGTTATATAAATGTAATTGTATAGTATATACCTTTTGAAATTGAATTTTGTTCTCAGAATAAATACCCTTGAAATCAAATTTGCATGTTTTAATAGTTCATTCCTTTTAATTCCCGAGTGGCATTTCATTATGTGGATATACCAGTGTGTTAGCTCTTCACTCTTTATTTATTTTTATTTTCCGTTTGGGAATCTTATAAATAAAACTGCTATAAACATTCATATATCAGTTTTATATGGACATAAATTTTCACTTCTCTCAAGGCCTCAAGTTTGATTCCCAACACTGGGAAGAAAAAATTAAATAAGGAAGAAAAAGATTTAAAAAAAAAGCCTAAATTTTTAAATCCTAAAATGATTACCAAATATGGAGTAGGATAGGAAGCCAAGGGAGTACAACTGCTGAGTTTCATGGTAAATGTATGTTTATTTAACCTAAACTACTTTCTAGAGTGGTTGTACCAGTTTACACTCCCACTAGCAATATATAAAAGATATATACTTCCTATCCTAGTCCATACTTGGTAATCTTAGGATTTTAACATTTTAAGCTTTTTTAAAAAAAAGTTTTCTTTTTCTTTCTTTTTTAATTTTTTCTTCCCAGCTTTGGGAATCAAACCTGGGGCCTTGAGCATGGTAGGCAAGTGCTCTATGTTGACCTGTTCTTCCAGCCCCGGTGTTAGCCATTTTATAGGTTTGTGGCAGTATCACACTGTGACTTTCCATTACTGTAATGGCTTTTTTTTTTTTTTTTAAATAAAGAGAAGGACAGTTAGACAGAGGAAGAGACAGAGAATCAATTTTTATTGAGTTTTTCACATGGCTTTTGTTGCTCTGACACTAAGTTGTGTATGTGGGTGCTGGGGTTTGGACCGGTGTACTTGTGCATGCCAGACAAGCGCCATAACCACTGAGCCACCACTCCAGCCCCATTAATGGCTTTTATATTGACTCTCTTTATTTGCTGATGTGTATCTTAATATCCTCTTTGATGAAGTGTCCATGTCTTTTTTTAATGCCCATTTTATAATTCTTACACCCTTTTAATAATTGGATTGCTTTTGGAGGGTTGTTTTGTTTTTTACTGTTGAGTTTTTAAAGTTCCTTATATATTTTGTATACAAGTCCTTTGTCAGACATGTGTTCTATAGGTTTCTCCTCCTGGTCTGTGACAAGTTTTTTTCAATTCAGTTTAGTCAAATTTTTTATGTATTATGCTTTTGGTGCCATATGTAAGAACTGTATGCTTAACTCTTAAGTTATAAAGATTGTCTCCTACATTCTTCAAAAAGTTTTATAGTTTTGCATTTTACATCAATCGATTTTGAGGGTTTTTTTTTATAAGATGTGAGATTTAAATTGAGGTTTTCTTTTTTGCCTATATAGTCCAGCTGTTTCAACTCCACTTACTGAAAATATTTTGCTTCCTCCACTGAAGCACTATTTTTTTTTTTAAGAGAGAGAGAAGGACAGTGAAAGAGAAAAGGAGCATTTTGTTTAGTTTTTCATGTGGCTTTCATTGCTCCAACACTTTGTTTTGTACATGGTGCTGGAGTCAGAACCTGCATCCTCGTGCATGCCAATTAAGTAATCACCGTAACTACTGAGCCTCTATTCTAGCTCCCATTGAATTACTTTTGGAGCATTGTCAAAAATCAGTTGGATTGGGCTGGAGAGGTGGCTTACCAATAGCGTTTGCCTGGCATGCATGAGGATCTGGGTTCGAATCCCAGCACCACATGCACAACTAAGTGGAGGAAAAGCAAAAACCAGATTTAAAAAAATAAACTCTTCTCGCTCTCCTTCTCTCTCCCCTCCCCCTCTCTCCTTCTCCTTAAACAACAAATAAATCAGTTGGGAGTGTTTCTGTTGTTCTGTTTCTGAGCTCTTTTCATTCCATTGATCTGTGTGTCTGTTCCTCTTGATTGACTCTCTAGAAAGGCCTAAAATTGGGTAGTATGATTCATGTTCTTTTTCAGTATTGTTTTTGCTATTCTGTTTCTTTTGCCTTACCATATATGTAAACTTTGGAATTCACTTGTCTGTGTTTTTTTTTAAATAAAAACCTAGATTTTTGATAGGAATTGTGGAAAACATGTAGGTCAATTGGGAGGGGAATTGATGTCTTTACTATGTTAAGTCTAACAATCAGTGAATTTGTTATGTCTCACCTTTATTGATTTCTTTCACCAACATTTTATAATTTTGAGCATATAGGCCCTAAACATGTTTTTGTTAGATTTATACAATACTGAATGATTTTTTTTTTATTTTTTGTAGAGAGAGAGGGACAGTGAGAGAGACAGAAAGAGAGAAACAACTTTATTTAGTTTTTCACATGGCTTTTGGTTGCTCCAATACTTAGTTGTGTACATGGTGCTGGGATTTGAACCTGGGTCCTTGTGCAAGCGCCGAAACCGCTGAGCCACCGCTCCAGCCCCTTCAAAAGGATTTTGAATGACATAGAATTTTAAATTTTGCTTTCCGTTTGTTCATGGTTAATATATAGAAATATTGTTGACTTTTTTTGTGTATTTATCTTGTAATCTTTGTTTTTGCTGGAGTTACTTTTTGGTTCTAAGAACTTTTCTTTTCCTTCTTTTTAAGCTTCCTTGGGCTTTTCTATGTAGACAATAGGAATTGTTTAATTTCTTTCCATTCTATATACTTCCTTTTCCTTCCTTACTGCACTGGATAAGACTTGTTAATTAGTATAGTAAGAAGAGATATGCCTACCTTGTTCCTGATTTTAGGAAGAATATGCCTAATCTTTCACCATTAAGTACAGCATGAAATAATTTTCCTTCTATTCTTAGTTTGCTGAGAGTTTTTATTATAAATGTGTCTGAATTGGGTAAAATGCTTTGTCTGCATCAAACAGTGTAATTAATGATGTGATTTTTCTTTGTTCGATTGTAACTGTGGTTGACTATATTGATGGATTTTCTAGAGTTGCATGATGGTGGGAATAAGTCTCACTAATGTCTGCAAGGTCTGTACTAATAGCTCCTCTTTAATTCCTGATATTGGTAATTTAGGTCTTCTCTTTCTTTGAGTCAGCCATGGTAGAGGTTTTTATCAATTTTACTGGTCTTTGCAGTGCATTAACTTTAGGTTTGATTTATGTCTCTGTTTCTGTTTTGTTTTGTTTTCAATGTCATTGAGTTTTACTTTTATCATTTCCTTCTTTCTCTTTACTTTGGGTTTATTTTGCTCTTTTCATAGTTTCATGGAGAGGAAACTTAGATTGTTGATTTGAGAACTTCTTTTTTAATATTAATATTTTAGTGCTATAAGTTTTCCAAGTACTGCTTTAAAAACATCTGTAGAGTTTTATGTATATTTATTTTCATTTGACTCATTGCTTTTTCGTTTCTTTGAGTTTTTTTTTTTTTTGGCTTATGTGTTTGTTAAATTTCCAAGTGTTTTGCTGTTTTCGTGTTATCTTTCTATTATTTTAATTCTGTTATAATCAGAAGCATGCTTTGTATGATTTCAGTTCTCTTAAAGTTGTGAAGATTTGTTTTATGTTTTTGGATATAATTATTATTTTGAATGCTTCATGCATGCTTGAAAAATTGTATATTATTTTGTAGTTTGGTTTTATTAATTTTAGTTAGGTTTTATTGGTCAATGATGTTATTTAATTCTTCTGAATCCTTGCTGATTTTCTGTCTGGTGGTTCAATCAGTTACTAAAACAGGGATGTTGAAATATCCCAGTATAATTATGGATATGTTTATTTATTTCTTCTTTCACTTCTGTCAGTTTGGCTTTATTTGCTTTGAAATTCCATTGTTTGGTACATATACGTTTAGGATTATGTTATCTTCTTGGTCAATTTGTTCTTTATAATTTGCTTTGAAATTCCATTGTTTGGTACATATACGTTTAGGATTATGTTATCTTCTTGGTGAATTTGTTCTTGTTATCATGATGTAATATCACTCTTTGCCACTGGTGATTTTTTTTTTGTTATAAAGTCATCTTTGCCTAATGTTCATTGAACAATTGAATGTTCTTCAGTTGAAAAACTGATTCATAAAACAAGTCCATATGTAAATTTGAACAAATAGACTGGGTAAGTGTTAGTTTACCTACACACACACACACACACACACACACACACACGGATTACACTTTTGTTTCTCTTCTGTAAAGGGTGTTGAGCATATGTAAAAATCCATTTCATTGGGGCTGGAGCGGTGGCTCTGTGGTTACGGCGCTTGCCCAGCATGCGTGAGTACACGGGTTCAAACCCCAGCACCCATGTGCACAACTGAGTGTCAGAGCAACGAAAGCCATGTGAAAAACTCAATAAAAAGTGATTCTCTTTGTCTCTTTCTCTATCTCACTGTCCTTCTCTCTTTTAAAAAAAAAAAGCCATTTCATTTCACTAACATGGAATTGACAGAATTTGGACTAATTCTGATAAGTAAGGTCAGAATTAATATTACCCTGGTTTAAACTTGGTTTGAAAGGTAATAGTTTATATTTAAATACCATTTTTTGTCATTTTGTACAACATATGAATGCAAAAACTAATGGCATGTGAAAGTTTTATATGTGCATTACTTAGCTTTGCTAATTATAATTTCAGAAATAACCTGTTAGAATTAGATGGCAGAAAATAAGACCTTTATTTTTTTTAACTCTAAAATTAAGAAAACTCCTTTATCAGTTGTAATGTAACATAAGATTACCATGTAAAATAGAATTCTCTGTTACATGTATATCACATATTCTTACTGTGCAGTGCTTTTCCCTAGACATTTAATTTTTTTCTTTTCAGTTTATTCAGAGAATCAGCCTACTTGGACTGTACAAATTAAACCCTGGGTTTTTAATGGATACAAAAGCATGTGGTCCAAATCCTATAGGATGACTTTTTCCTGTTGGAATAGACTAAAAAGTTACAGGTGAGTTTATTACTCTGGTAAATATTTACATAATTATATACAATAGTAGTTTAGTATTGATTCTGTGTAGTAAACTTGGTTAGTTTGCAATAGTTTATGTATTTTGGTTAAAGTTGCTTTTATTTAAATATTCTTTTTCAAGAGAGAAAGAATCAATTTTATTTAGATTTTCATGTGGTTTTTGTTTTTCCAACACTTAGTTCTGTATGTGGTACTGGGGTTCTAACCTGAGTCTTCGTGCATACCAGGCAAGCACTCTAACCACTGAACCATTGGGCCAGCCCTATTTAAATTCTTAACTAATTTATTAGATATGGAAAAATTCAAATTAACAGAAAAGTTAAAATATATAGCCAATGCATATCCTTCATCTAAATTCAGAGATAACTTTTATTTTTAATAGAAGACTGTATACCAGAAGAAGTCTTTTTCTTTCTCATACTATGCTTAGAACAAAATGCAGTGCTTAAAATCAGAAATGGTTTGGGTGAAATAAATATGGATAAGTACACATTTTAGGTAGTAAGAATGAATCAAAGTAATGACTATTATATTTTATAAACCAATTTCTAACCTTGTGAAAAATAATTCCTTAAGATTAAGTTGAGCTCTGATTTCTAAGTGCATGCTATTTCTTATAAAAGAAAACTTTTGGCATCTGAACTCACTGTTATCTGTTGTAAATTAGTTCTTGATTGCTAAGGCTGTGCATTAAGTATGGAAAAGGAGATCAATATTCCTAAGGAAATATTAAAGAAAAGTGACATTTCAATTAAAAAAAATGACTATAAAATGTATTCTCTATATGTAGCAAAGAAAAGCAGTAAACATTGAAGGGCATTACCTTTTCTAACTTAGCCACATTATCTTTTAACCAAGCAGAACTTTGGAGTACTTTTCTGTACTGTACTATGACTTAGAACTCAATACCTGTCTAATTTCTGTTTAGTCCATGTGTGATGTCATTTGATTAAAAATATTTTAAGCAAAGTACATACTTTTCTAGGCCTTTTTGACAAATGTCTTCTTAGCACCAACTATGTTCCAGAAACTATACTAGTCACTAGGAATAAAATGATAAGTGAGACAGTCCATGCCTTCCTTTCATAGTGCTTATGGTCTAGTGAGGAGATAGGCGTGATCACATAATTATACCACGACAGGAGGGCATACAGAGATATAGGAGTTAAAATAGGGGAACTTGGCCCAGATTTGAGGATTAAGGAAGACTTCATAGATAACATTCCATTTAAACTAAGATCTGATGGATGAGGAAGAGATTGTGGATGTGGGAAGAGTATTCCATGCAGAGCGGACAATATATACAAAGTGCCTGATGAAAGAGCAAGCATGGCAAGTTCAGAAAACTGAAAGAAGGCTGCTGTGGTTAGAATAGAGAGGATGAAAAGAGTAAGAGGAGGTGAGTTTGGAGAGGGAGGAAACTGAGCCTTATAACCATTATAACCTTGTTAAGGAATTTAATCATTTGTGTAAGACACTGGGAAGCCATGGAAGCTTTTTATGTGAGAAAGTACCATAATCAGGTTTTATATTTTGGAATATTCAATCTGTATGCATCATGGAGAACAGATTAGAAAAGAATGAGGTAGGGAGCAACCAGACTAATAAGAAGAGTGGGACAGTAGTTCAGGAAGGGGATGATGGGAGTGTGAGAGGTGTTTGAGATCACCTCTTAGATACTGCCAAAGAACTGAGGTGGGAAACCAGGGGACTGAAGGCAAGACTGCACAAGAGTGCCGGTGACACTCTGTGCAGCTATTTATCATCATATGTTAACCCTGCAGAGGACTTGCTCTTATTCCATCATGTATATCATCCTGCATGGGAGCTTGGATTGATGATAGCAGTAGAAGAAGGTAGAGGCACCTGAGTTCAAATCTTGATTTCACCTCTTACTTAATCTCTCTGAGCCTTTCTTTTCTAATCTGTAAAATGGGAATAATCATTGTATGTTCTTTGTAGAGTTGTCTGAAGAATTAAGTGAGATGACATGTGCGAGCTTTTAGACATTATTTGGCATTTAGTAAGTGTTCTATAAATGGTACCCTATTAGATATGACCCAGAAGGCCAAGTTTTATAAAGTTCCATTTTTAGTTATAGTTTACTTCAAAAGCAACTGTGAATAAATGTAGGAGCAGTATAATTATAATGAGTTGGTTTTAAAGCATCAAAAATTTCTACACAGTTTATCCCATATCACATTTTTTTAAAAATAGCATTAATTTGCCTGGTTGTTTGTTTTCACCTCTTAGGGTCCCTTGGACAAGACTGTACAGTGCTTCACAAATCACAGTTGACAGCAATGAGGTAAAAGGCTTCCTAGCACTGGCTCACAAGTGGTGGGATGAGCAAGGAGTATATGCACCTCTTCAATCTATGAATGACCTGAGAGTGCCATTTATTAGGTAACATGACAGAAACTCTACTTCTTTTAAAATGCAACTCATTGTAAGAATTCATCATGTTTAAAAAAAAAAAAAAAGAATTCATCTTGTTTTGGATTCATATTTCTCTTAGTTTATAATACTTAGTTTCAAAATTCTGAATTTTTAATTGACTTTGGAAATTAGAGAGATTCTCTTCAGTGTCCACCATTTGAAACCATTAATTTTTGGTAACATTACCTAAGGTCTTCCATAATTGAACTTGGAGCATTTTTAGACATATCAGCTAATTAGAATTAATCCATATGAAAAAAAGCTAAGGTCCTAGATCATCAAGGCCAGTTTATAGCTACTCACCTGCTGTGGTCTTCAGAATGTGCTTCAGTCCATGTACTTGCTGTAAGAGACCTAGCAAGAAACCATCAGGGATTGCATTTAAAGAAATAATTCATTTGATCCTTTGTCCACTTCTTTATCGTCAAACACTTTTAAGCTGCTGATAAAGGCAAGACCTTGAACTAGTCACATAATATGCCTAGACTCTGCTCTTAAGGAACTTCCTGATTCATTTTTGCTTGTTCATCCAGAAATAGTGCAGCAAACAGGGAGGTATTATCTCTGAATTTTATTACCACTGACTTTGTGGATCACTGAACTAAAGTAGAGAAAAACAGAAATGTTGTTCTGTTAGGCTAGATAACTGGTTCTCAAAGTATAGGCCCTATACCACCAAGTATCAACATCACCTAGGAACTCATTAGAAATGCATATGCCCAGGTCTCATCCTGGACCTGCACTTCTGGGTTATTAGCAATCATGTTTCAACAAACCTTCCACATGATTCTGATGAATATGGTTTGAGAACTGTATTCATACTACAGTGGCATCTTTATTTAGACATCACATAAAACAGATCACCTGGGGCAGTGTAAGCTATGGTTACAAGTTTAGATTTTATTTTCAGCACAATTGGAAACCATCAAAGGGAAGTAATATCTAAATTATGATATAGAGGAGTCATTTTGGCTGTTTGAAAAATGGATTGGACTTCATTTGAATTGAGTCCTTTATGTGTAGTAGAATATCACCAGTGACCTTCTTAATTGTTATGCATGTCATTCTAAGAGCTCAGTTTTAATAGCAATATATAATAGCCAAAGATCTTTATCGTATGTAATATTTGTTTTAATATAAATATAATTAAAGTTCATATAGTCTGATTTAAAAGTTTAATTTAACAATACCAATAGGTATATATATACTTGTGTGTATATGCACATGTATATGTATGTTTGTTTATAGTACCAGTAGGTATATATCTACTTGTTTGTATATGCACATGTATTTTTGTTTGTCATAAAGCGCTACTATAATTATCTAAGAAATAAGTTTTCTTTTTTAAATGTCATCTTATATGTTCAAACATAAGAATACCACTAATTTAGAAGATTAAAAGAGAATTAGGAAGGGAATATGAGCAACTTTTGTAAATATTTACTCCTTAAAGCCCTGTAAAACAACCTAAGTTGCTGACCTGAAGTGGTCTAGTAAGTACTGAAGATTTGTATCCCATCCTGTTGATATAGTTTGATTCACGTATTTGAATAAAATTCCTGTTAAATAATCTATTGGTTGCCAGTGAAGTGGTCCAACAAGTACTGATGATGTAGTAGATGTCTTATATTTATATCCATCCTGTTGATACAGTTCAATTTTAAAAGTGTTTGAATAAAATTAGGTTAATCAAAACATTCTAGATTATTTTGAAATTTTTTTCTTTAGATTATCACTAAAGCAATAATTAAGTCATAATTACTACTAGATTACTTCAAAGCTTTGCTCTAAGCTTTCTACTTTTGATTATTGAAAATGTTTATAATTTTTTTCCATATTTTTTATTGGTGCATTCATTATAGTTGTACATAATGTTGGGATTTGTTGTTACATATTTGTACATGCAGACAATATCACAATATAATTTGACCAATATCACTCCCCAACACTTCCTCCCTCCCTCCCCTTCTCTCAACCTCTGGGCATTTTCCTCTATTGATCTCCCTGAGATTTTCATGAGATCCCTGCCCTTTTTTCTTTTCCTTTTTCCTGTTTAGAATGTTTTATCAATTAAATGTCATTTACTGCTGAAAATAAAAGATCTGTTTATCCAAAGTTATCAATAATTCATTTAAAATAGGGATTAATATTTCCATGAAAACTATATGCTGTTAAGAGTTTGTTGATAAAATTAATAATTTATTTTTATATTTTTTGAAATTTTTAAAAAAGAGACAATCTTTTGAAAGCAGTTGCTAATCACGAGCTAGGAAAACCTTTGTCTGGGATGAAGATTCTTGATGTTGGCTGTGGTGGTGGATTATTAACTGAAGTAAGTGACTTGTTTTTCTTCCATTTTTAACTGGGAAAAAAATTGAGAAGAGGGTTTATGCCTCTTTTATCCTTTCTACAAATAGTGTTGTTAATTTTTAAAAATGCATCTTTATTTTAATCTTTTCATGATTATAAAAGTAATTCATGCTTTTAAAATTTTTTTAACAATCTAAAATTTCAGAAAATTAGACTGAACTTTTTGTTGTTGTTGGTAATGGGGTTTTTAAATAAAAAATGGAGTAGGTCATTCAAATACTTTTGTGTGATCTCTTCTGTCCTAAGAAATTAAACAGTTCCTACTTATTGAAATGCAGTGATAGGCTGTCCTACTGCACTTGCTTCAATAAGAAAACCTAACAGCATTTTGCCTACTCGTGGGGTTCTTTCCTTCTTAGACACTGTAGAGTACTTGCAAGAATAGTCATTCTTCCTGTGGAAAATATATGCTTTAGCGTATTTGTTTAGTAAATTTATGCCTGATAGCACTATTGTATTCTGTCAACATGGGGACTTTTTGTTATAATACTGCATCATGATTTGATCTTTGCAAGATATTTTAAGCAACAGTAGAAGTTATAAAAGTATAAAGATTCACTGGAGTATGTTACTGTCAAGGTCCATAACTCAGCCAAGTTGATGGTGAGACTAACAGGCCCTTGAAGTGAAGTTAAGTTCCCACATGCACAGAAAACATGCTCCTGACCTGGCGGTGGGCTAGTTTCTTTTGATTTCAATTATAAAATATCAGAAAACTTAAAATATGTGAATTAAAAATATGTGGTGTAGCTAGGCATGGGGGTGCACGCCTGCAATCCCAGTGGCTCAGGAGGCTGAGACAGGAGAATTTCAAGTTCAAAAGCTAGCCTCAGCAATTTAGCAAGGCCCTAAGCAAATTAGCAAGACCCTATCTTAAAAATAAAAAATGTGCTGGGGATGTGGCTCAGTTGTTAAGTGCCCCTGGGTTCAATATGTGGTGTACAAATTATTAATAAGATTTTACTGTAGTTGTTCTGCCATCTATTCAGTGTATTGTTACAGAAACTGTGTCTCTAAAGTTAAGATGATGTGACTACTTTTAGCTTAATGAGCCTGTATTTAAATACTTGGGTGTGTCATGGGTAGTATCAAAACATAAAAACTAAACAAAGAATTAGCTGTAAAGCATTATTTCTAGGGCTTGGGACGTAGCTCGGTAGTAGAGGGGTGCTTAGTGTACACAAGACCTTGGGTTTGACCCCCAACACCATACACAAATGCATACAAAATTATTTCTGGCCATTCACAGAAAAAAAATATTAAGAAAAATTATTCTTGAGAAATGATAGCTGAACAGGAAGTGGGAGGATGAGAGGGGAAGGGAAGATACTGGGAACTGAGTTAAAATAAGGTATACTTCAAGCTTTTATAATTATGTCAATGTATATTCTATTGTCATATATATCAAAGAAGAGCAGGAGGTGGGAGGAAGGGAGGGGCAGAGGATACACTGGAGACCAAATTAGCTTTTATAATTATGTCATTGCATATGCTTATTTCATGTGTACTTAAAAAAGAGCCAGTTAAAAAGAAGAAAATGAGAGCTGTTTTACCATGGCATACTACATTTATTGCATTTCAAATATTTAATACTGTCCTACATACATGTAAACGTTAAGTTTTTATTGTTTTGATTGTTGGTCTTTTAAGCTTTTTATTATGGAATAGTTCAAAAAATGGACTAGAGAAAATGGTAAATGAATCCATATACCTAAAAATGATCTTCGGTAATTATCAGTTTGTGGCTAAATTTGTTTCATTTTTGATAAGCTTTGTATTGCTAACATATGTTCTTGTTTCTTCCTGCGGGTAACTTTTTTTTATGCCATTAGCCTCTAGGGCGGTTAGGTGCTTCAGTTATTGGAATCGATCCTGTGGATGAAAATATTAAAACAGCCCAGCACCATAAATCATTTGATCCAGTCCTGAATAAGAGGATAGAGTACAGAGTGTGTTCTCTGGAAGAGATTGTGGAAGAGATGGCAGAAACTTTTGATGCTGTTATAGCTTCTGAAGTTATAGAACATGTGATTGATCTAGAAACCTTCATACAGTGCTGCTATCAAGTGTTAAAAGTAAGATGTTCAGTGTCACTTGTTTGTCTTTTCTTCTGAGTGTATGTACCTATCCATAACATTAACATGTTCCATACTACTTTAGCAGTCCAGCAGATAAGCTATAAGAGAGAAGGAACCAAGAAACCAAGATTAGGGAATTCTGCTGGTGATTACTTCTGCCCCTCAGATTGCCCTCAATAGCAGGGTTTTCTAGGGTTCTGTTGGTATCTTGATGTGCAGGAATCTTGAAAAATATTGGTGCTAAACATTGGGAAATAGCACATTTATAGTGGTATTTTCCCAGTGGTATAGTCTGGATTTAAATATTTAATAGATATCATTTGATAATTTACCAAGAAATTATTTTGGATTCACACTTAAAAATCAGCAAAAATAATGATTAGCATAAATTTACTTAAATTGTTAAGTAAATCTGTGAAAGAATCACTTTATACAAATGATTTTGCTTGATTTCACCTACAACCAGGTGAGGAAGGAGAGGCAGGTGCAGATGAGGAAGTAAAGACAGGTGCTATCATCTTTGACCTCTGAGTACTTGGAATTGGTGAGATGTCAAAGGTCACTGAGTAGTTTAGTGGGACTTAAGGCTAGAACTTTTGATTCCAGGTCTGGTTCTTCTCATTACTTATTATGCTTATGTAATTTGTCACAAACTTAGTCCTCTAAATGTGGTTTCAATTATTCTTTTAATTCAACACATGATATAGATGTATCAGTACATATATGTGTGTGTGTGTGTGTGTGTGTGTATAATTTTTTTTTTTTTTGGTACTGGGATTTGAATTCAGGAGTGCTATGTACTTCCACTGAGCTACATCCCCCAATAGTTCTTTATTTTTTATTTTGAGACAGGGTCTCACTAAGTTACCGAGAGCATCACTAAGTTTCTTGGGCTGATCTTGAACTTTTTATCCTCCTGCCTCAGGCTCCCTGGTTGCTGGAATTATAGGCATGTGCCACTGTACCCAGCTTATCTTTCTTTTTTCTTTTTGGTACGAGGGATTGAACCCAGGGGCACGTAACCACTGAACCACATCCCCAGCCTCTGTTTGGGTTTTTTGTTTTATTTTTGAGACAGGGTCTCGCGAAGTTGCTTAGGACCTTGGTAAGTTAATGAGGCTAGCTTTGAACATGCAATCCTCCTGCCTCAGTCTCCCAAGCCACTGGGATTACAGGCATGCACCATTGCACCAACAAATATCCTTAATGTACTATTACTATTTTGATTCTGTTGTTTATCTATTTAAGATGTAGCCCTTGAAATCAAACTCTAAAGGAATGAGGGGCTAGAGTGGTGGCTCAGTGGTTACAGTGCTTGCCTGGCATACGCAAGGACCCGAGTTCAAACTCAAGCACCATGTACACAACAAGGTCATTGGAGCAATGGAAGCCACATGAAAAACTAAATAAAATTGGTTCTCTCTCTCTATCTCACTATCTCTTTCTCTCTCTCTCACTGTCTCTGTGTCTTTAAAAAAAAAAAAAGGAAAAAAGTTAAGGAAAGGAAATAGCCCATATCTAAATAGAGCTTTAAAGTATTTTAAATAATTTTATATTTATGAAAGAGTTGCAAAGGTAGTACTGTGTTCTCCTCCACGGTTTTTGCCTGTGTTAACAACTTATATCATAAGGGTGGGAACTAGGATTGCCTGTTTCATTTCTGTGTTTGAGAAACTTCACTTGCCTCACAGTAGTCCTGTCCCTGCACATAACCTGTGGCACAAAACTAAGCCATGAACATTGGCATTATGCTTATTAACTGCTCTATAGAGCTTGTTAAATTTCATTACTTTTTCCTCTAATGTCATTTTTCTATTACGGGATCCCATTAAGACTCCTGCATTGCATTTAGTTGCTAGGTCTCCTTCAATCTGTCAATTTCTTGGTATTTTCTTTTCTTTTTCTTTTTCTTTTCTTTCTTTTTTTTTTTTTTTTTAAGAGAGAGAGAAAGAATGAATCAGTTTTATTTTTTCATCTGGTCTTTGTTTCTCCAACACTTAGTTGTATATGTGGTGCTAGGGTTTGAACCCAGGTCCTCATGCATGCCAGGCAAGTACTCTAACCACTGAGCCACCACTCCAACCCCTCTTGGTATTTTCTTACATAGAATTTTATTAGGCTTATCTCCTGTTTCTCAATTAAAGCTCTTTAATATTTAAAATTTTTAAATTTTCTTTTTGTGGTCCTGGGGACTAAACCCTGGGGATGTGCTCTACTATTGAGCTACACCCCCAGCCCATAGGTGATTTTTTTTTTTAAACTGGGCTTTAATACAGGAGTATACTTTACCACTGAGTCACATCCCCTCCCCAGTCCTTTATATTTTTTTGAGATAGGGTCTCACTAAGTTGTGTAGAGCCTTGCTATGTAGTTGAGGCTGGCCTTGAATTTGTAATCCCTCGTGCCTCAGCCTTCAAGTTGCTGGGGTCACAGGTGTGTGTCACCTGATTATTAAGATATTTTAGAATGCTTATGGTTTACAGGGAAAAGTTACAATGTGTGATGATATAGTGTGTAATATTTCATTGTTTAATTGAAGGCACACCCCTAAAATTTCAGGGCCTTCTCTTTTTTATTTTTGGTTTGGGGTGGTACTTGAGATATATCTCTTTCTCTCCCCTTGCCACATATGTAGAAAGAGTAATATGATTATTTTGAAAGGAATTTTTGGTATTTTATCCTCATCACATTAATGTGAATGTGGAAAAAAGAGAGGGGGCATTAATGTCTTTGCTGTTCGTGAAATTAAGGATAGGAAGCACAGGGCTGGAGTGGTGGCTGAATGGTTGGAACCTTTATTTGGCATGCACGAGGACCTGGGTTGGAGCCCCAGCACCATGTACACAAACAAGTGTTGAAGAATCAGAAGCCAGATGGAAAATAAAGTTGATTCTTTCTCTTTCTCTCTCATTCTCGCCTTCTCTCTCTAAAAAAGTAAATATACCATAAACATACTCACAAAAAGTGGCAGACTAAACAGCCCCATAAGTGTATTCATCTAAATGTTTATCTTGATTTCTTCATATGCTTTTTACAAATGAAATAAAAAGAAAACAAAAAACATTCAGACCTTAATTCCTTAATATTTTTATCTGAAAACACTTATTGGCAAAGCATCCTTGCATAAGATGTACTGCTTTGTGCTGTACCAAAGAACTTAGGCAGGCTTGGTGCCCAAGAGGAAATAGTGGTAAAGTGTTAGAATGTAAATGTGGTCATGTAGTGAAGAAGAGCATCTTATGTCTATATTTTAAAGTATTTTGATATGTATAAGAATATGTATAATAAATGTATAAAAGAATATATGTAAAATAAATGTCAGTGATGTGTGATTTTTAAGAATTATAAACCCTGTTGTATAAACTCAGTGAGTCTGTAGTGGATTGCCTATAAGAGAAAAAATAGTATTTTGGCAAATTAAATTTTATTCATACTTACGTATCTTAACTACACTTAAATTATTTAGAAGAAAGGAGAAGGGAGGGTGAAACCAAGCTTTTACCTGATACTCCTAACCTTGTAAATTTTACTTATGTACAATTTTACCTTTATATAATTTTGCTTCTTTTAGTCTGGTGGTTCTTTATTTATTACTACAATCAACAAAACACAACTGTCCTATGCCTTGGGAATTGTTTTTTCAGAGCAAATTGCAAGTATTGTACCAAAGGGTACTCATACATGGGAAAAGTTTGTTTCACCTGAAAAGCTAGAGAGCATTCTGGAATCAAGTAAGTATTAATTAAAAGAATTTTTCCAATTTTCAAGGCCTAACTGAACTTTTGAATGTACCCATAATTATCAATCATGTAACCTAGCACTTAATTAAATAGGTTATTATTTTTTGGATGTTGGGTTCATCTCCTCAACTATGTTCTAAACTTTTTGAAGTTAGAGTTAAATAGATACCACTTCTCTTTCACTGTGGCACCTAACCCAAGGCCCAGCAAATAGTAGATGATAAATGAATAATTTCTTTTTTTTTTTTTTTTTTTTTTAAAGAGAGAAACAACTTTATTTACTTTTTCACATGGCCTTCGTTGCTCCCTTAGTTGTGTACATGGTGCTGGGGTTTGAACCCAGGTCCTCGTGCTTGCCAGGCAAGCTCCGAAACCACTGAGCCACCGCTCCAGCCCCTATAATTTCTGACTGTTTATTCCTCATTTGTTGAAGAATGAGGTACAAATAGCTATTACTTACACATCCCCATACTGAGCCTTGCTTATATCAGCCTGTCTTATGTGTTTTTCCTGATTCTTCTACACTGAGATATATTTTGTACTTTTTATGCTTTATATAATTTACAGCACATCTTATGATTATTATATTTTTCACCTTTTTTGGCCTGTGTGCTCCTTAAAGACAAGATTATGTCTCCTTTTTATATTTCCTACAGTGCCTTGCTCTTCTTTTCATTTAGTGAACTCTCAGTTTATGTGTTGAATTCCTGTTAAGTAATGGTGTTTCTCCATTCATTTATTGTTTATTTGGCTTTTTTTTTTTTAACTGAGGATTATACCCAGGATCACTTTACCACTGAGCTCCAATCATTTTTATATGACAGGGCCTTGCTAAATTGCTGAGACCAGCCTCTAGCCTCAAACTTAGGATTCTCCTCCTTTTTTTTTTTTTAACCTGAGGTGCTCAACCACTAAGCCAGTCCTTTATATTTTTTATTTTGAGGCAGGTTCTCACTAAGTTGATTAGGGCCTTGTTAAATTGCTGAAGCTGACTTTGAACTTGTGATCCTCCTGCCTCATCCTCCCAAGCTGCTAAGATTACAGGTGTGTGTGCCACCACACCCAGCTGGCATTTGATAGTCTTGCTGAGTCCTTGGATTCATTGTATTTCTCATGCTTTTTATTCATATAACTGTATATAAATAAAATTGATTTTACTTAGAATATAAGTATAGGAATGTAATACGTTTTAGAGATTTCTGTGAGTACTTTTGTTGAAAATTAAGTAGAAAAAAATTTTGCAGATGTTTTATGGGGATAACCTCTTGGTGAAGATATTTTCTAATAATAGCTAATATTTACTGAATACTTACCAAATTCCAAACACTCTGCTATTTTATGCATATATCTCTTCAAACTCCAAAAATCTATGATATATGTTTTGACGTGAGAAAACTGAGATTCAGGACAGGTGACTTGTCCACAGTCAGTAAATACTAAGTGCCAGGACTGGGATTTAAAGCCAGGCAGCCTGCTTTAGAGAATGGTTATAGTCTACAGTGAAGTAACATGTGTTTACAAATTACTTTTTGCCTCTTAAATTAAAAATCTTTTGTTAATTTGAAGAGTGAAAGGATATTCTCCACACTTAGAAGGTAAATATTTATTAAACCTATACTTTTTAATTTTTTTTTTCAGATGGTCTGTCAGTTCAAACTGTGGTAGGAATGCTCTATAACCCCTTCTCAGGTTATTGGCACTGGAGCAAAAATACCAGCCTTAACTATGCAGCTCATGCTGTGAGATCCATGGTACAGGAACCCACAGTGCCTGCTGCTAATGCTGCCACCAGCCAAGGTGTACATGAAGAGCTGAAGAAATGAATCATTTCTGAGGACTATAGTATTATGGCTTGAAAGTCTAATGGTTACAAATTCAAAAAATACACAATTTATCTTTTGAGAGAGGGTCATGAAAAATAGAAGGTCAATAAAAGAGCTGAATTCTTGGTTAAAGTTTTTATGTCATCTATTAGTTACTTTCAAAGGATTCTATAGATAAAAAGTAGTTTTATTAAGGTATTGTGTTATCTAGGGGTCTAGCTCAGTTCCTTAGCTTTTGTTATATAAATAAGCTATGCATGTTTCATTTCATCTTACAGAATACACCTGCCCACACATCCTTCATATATATTTCCCACATGTATACACAAAAATGTATGCTTTTATTTATTTTATCTTAATAAGGAATCTGTGTCATCTGTATTTTTAAAGGCAGTTTGCTTGCTCCAAATTGATGAAAACCAAATACAGTTATCATTTATAGGAAAATAAAATATTTTTTCCTTTAAATTTTGCTTCATTGGATAGCTTGTTAAATATGACATGGATTTGGACTCAGATATTCCAATCAAGAAGTTCAGATTATATTAGACATACTTCTGTGTATAGTTCCTTAAAAGTTTTATGATACTTGAAAAAGTTATTAGTGTACTTTAATGCACAGAATAATGGGTCTCAACATGGCATATTCCTACCTGTATATAACATATTTTGATCATATCTGCTCTCTACTATTTCCCCCATCCTCTTTAATAACCTCCTTGCTACTTTCATGTCACCTTTTTTTTTTCTCCCTAAAATCCATATGAGGGGAAAAATGTGATATTTATCATTCTGAGTCTGACTTAATTCACTTAATATTCTGTTTCATTTTCCTGCAAATGACATAATTTCATTGTTTATGACTGAATAATACTTTATTATGTATATATACTTCATTTTCTTCATTCATCTCTTGATGGAAACCTAGGCTGATTCCGTACCTTCACTATTGTGAATTATGTGGTGATAAACATCAGTATGCAGTTATCTCTATAGTACTATGTCTTTGAATGCTTTAGTATATAACCAGGAGTCATGCAGCTGGAGCATTTGATAGTTCTATTTTTAGTTTTTTGAGGAATTTCCATACTGATTTCCATAGTGATAGTACTAATTTACATTCTCACAACAGTATGTAAGGGTTCTTTTCCCCACATCCTTGTCAGCATTTATTGTTTTTTGTATTCTTGATTATATCCATTCTGATTTGGGTGAGATGGACTCTCAATGTAGTGTTTTGTTTGTTTGTTTTTATTGTTTGTTGGTGTTTATTTTATTTGGTACTGGGAATTGAACCTAAGGGTACTTTACCACTGAGTTACATCCCTAGGCCTTTTTATTTTTTATTTTGAGACAGAGTCTTATTAAGTTGCTGAGATTCTTGCTAAGTTACTGAGGCTGGCCTCAGACTTGTGATTCTCCTGCCTCAGCTTCCTGAATTGCTGACTTTACAGACATGTGCCACCATTCCTGGTTCAATGTTATTTTGATTTGTATTTTCCTGATGGCTAAACATGTTGAACATTTTCATGTAATTATTGGCCATATGTACTTCTTTTAAGAATTATCTTGGGGCTGGAGCGGTGGCTCAGCGGTTTCAGAGCTTTCCTGGCAAGCACGAGGACCCGGGTTCAAACCCCAGCACCACGTACACAACTAAATGTTGGAGCAACTAAGGCCATGTGAAAAACTAAAGTTGTTTCTCTCTTAAAAAAAAAAAAAAAAAGAATTATCTTTTCATTTGCTCACTTTTTGATTGGGTTGTTTTGTTTTTATTGGTGTTGAATTTTTTGAGTTATTTATGTATTCTGGATATTAATCCTCTATCATTGGCTGGCAGATTTTCTTACATTGTGTAGGTTATCTCTTCATTCTGTTAATTTTTTTCCTTTGCTGTACAGAAGGTTTTTAATTTGTTGGCAGTCTCCTTTGTCAATTCTTGCTATTATTTCCAGAGCTATTGGAGTCCTATTAAGGAAGTAACTCCTGTCTCTATGTCTTGAAGTGCTCCCCTATCTTCTAGCAATTTCAGCTTGTCAGTTATTATCTTTAGATCTTTGATCCATCTTGAGGTTTGTTTGTTTGTTACTGGAGATTTAACCCAGGGGTGCTTTCCTGCTGAGCTATATCCCATCCCTTTTTATTTTTTATTTTGAGACAGAGTGTCATTAAGTTATGAGGGCCTCACTAAGTTGCTGAGGCTGACCTTTAATTTGCAATCCTCCTGTCTCAACATCTTGAGTTACTGAGATTGATTTTTATATAGGGATCTAGTTTCAATATTCTACACATGATTATTTGGTTTTCTCAGCACCATTTGTTTAAGAGGTTTCCTTTTCTCCAACAAAAGTGTCAAGAATCGCATGACTGTAGCCCTGTAGGTTTGTCTCTGTGATCTCTATTCTATTCCATTGGTCTTCATATTTGTTTTTAGGGCAGTACCATACTGTTATTTTGTTATTATTCTTGCTCTGTAGTATATTTTGAAATTAGGTATTGTGTAAACTCCAGCATTTTTCTTTTTACTCAAGATTATTTTGGCTATTTACAGACTTCTTTTTCTTTTTGCTTCAATATGAATTTTAGAATTATTTTTTTCTATTACTAGTTTCTTCACTGTGAAATTAATACTTTCTTCTTGATAATGGATAAGTATTTTATAGCACAGTACCTTGAAAATATTTAAATACTTTGTTTTTCTTTTTTTTTTTTTAAGAGAGAAGGACAGTGACAGAGAGAGACAGAGAGAATCAATTTTTATTGAGTTTTTCACATGGCTTTCATTGCTCTGACATTTAGTTGTGTACATGAGTGCTGGGGTTTGAACCTGTGTACTTGTGCATGCCAGGCAAGTGTTGTAACCGCCCAGCCACCGCTCCAGCCCAATACCTGTTTTTCATCATATATTGCCCACTAGTTTTATCATCCATTTATGATCCTTTCTCGAAGCATTTATGACTGGTGTTTCTAATGGTGGTTTTCATCTTTCTATTCTTTCTAATGGAATTCAAATGGAAGAGCTGCCCCTTCTTTGTTTATTCATTTCTGCATGGACTCATGATTATGAGTTACATAATTCATTACTCATTTTCCTTATTCAGATTCTCTCAGATTAAGCCATTGGAAATCCTTTTGTATCCTTTTATGGCCCCTTAATTTTTTGAACCATTCTTTCTTTCTGGCACTACAGGATGGTCCGGGCTCAATCCACATCTTTCCTGATCCAGTCCTGGAATTCCAAGAGCCCTGAGCCCTTTTATTGAAGAGTGGTATTTAGAAATTAAGAGCTGAGCATCAAGAGTACTTATAAGAATGACTGTTTTAGATCTAGGGCACATGACGATAATAAAGATGAGAACAATTCAGGGACAGTGGCAGATGCCCATGTCTTTATTCACTCATCACCTGTCTCTCTTTTGTCCATTATGGTGAGTCACTAATCTGCTTTCAGATTCAACTCAGCTATCACTGCCATGAATCTGTTCCTGGCCAGCTCCCCTTATCTGGTAGAATTGATTATTCACATTTTAGGGCCACCCCTTTTCCTCTTCCTCCCTCCTCATTCTGATAATCTGTATTTTTTTCTGTCAAGAACGTATCATTTTATACCTTTAACTATCTATTAGTAAGCTGTTTGTGGGGGACTGGAGCGGTGGCTCGGTGGTTATGGCGCTTGCCTGGCATGCGCAAGCACACGGGTTCAAATCCCAGCACCCATGTATACAACTAAGTGTCAGAGCAACCAAAGCCATGTGAAAAACTCAATAAAAATTCTCTCTTTCTCCCTTGTTTCTTTTTGTTTTTAATGAGAGTGGGAGAAAGAGAGAATCAATTTTATTTAGTTTTTCACGTTGCTCTGAGACTTTGTTGTGTATGTGGTGCTGGGGTTTGAACTCAAGTACTTGTGCATGCCCGGCATGCACCATAACCGCCGAACCACTGCTCCAGCCCCCTTATGTTGCTTTTTAAAAATAGTTCATGAATTTTTTTGCCACTTAATATAATTTTTTGAGCTTATGAAATGTGTTTTAGTCAGCTTTTTCATTGCTATGACCCAGTGACCCAACAAGAACAATTTTAGGAGGAAAAGTTCATTTGAAGTCTCTCACAATTTCAGAGGCCTTAGTCCATAGGTGGATGGCTCCATTCCTTGGGACTCAAGGTGAGGCTGAACATCATGGTGGAAGGCATGGCTTCAGGGAGCAGAGGGAGAAACTGCACGCCAGATAAAAAATATATACCCTACCTAAAGGCATGCCCCTATTGACCCACCTCCTCCAGCCCATCCATACCATACCAGGCTACAGTTACTGGTTAATTCCCATCTGGGGATCAATTCATTGGTTGGATTATGGCTATTATGACCCGATCATTTCGCCTCAGCATTTCTGGATTGTCTCACAGGAGCTTTGGGGGGCACTTCACATTCAAACCATAACAGAATGCTAGATCTTATGCTAAATGGTGTGCATGCCCAATTTCATTTAACCCTCACAACAGCCCCATAAGCTGGGGACTGTTGTTAATTCCATTCCTCAGAGATATTAAGTGGCATACCTAGCATTATGTAGCTAATAAAGTGGAGACAGAATCCGAACCCAGATAGTCTTGATTCCTGATCCTGTGCACTTCAGCCCTATTATAGCTATTTTCCAAGCCATCATATGTCACAAAAGTACCATAAGCATGACAACTGGATTATTATCACTCATTTGAATGGTCTGTGTGTAAGACAGCATCTTCAAAACACTTAAGTCATGGAAAGCTTCATGAAATCTAGAGGGTGAGCTATTTGTCTCAGTTTTCTTAGGAGCCTCATTTCTTAAGAGTAGTATGTAAATAACAACATATTACTAATTGTATTCAATAAAATGCTTTGAAACTCCAGGTAAAGTTGTATTCTTACTTTCTATATTGCAGATACAGGTTTTACTATTGTATTAATGATAAATTGGAGAAAAACACTGAGCTAAAATATTTCGCATCAAAAATATCTTAAGCCAAAATGTCAAATTTCGGGACACTTTTTGAAATATCCCTTTGATGCATGCTAGGGTCACTCAAGAGGGCCTCTGTGCTGTTTGCGTCTAATACACCTGACTTTGAGAACCATCAACTAGAGATTTTGAGACTAATCAGTAACTAGATATAGGCTTAAGTCATACTTATCTGGAAATATCTTGTAAACCTGCACTAGCGAAGTCTCCACAATTTCACAAAATTTGTTTGCATCATACAGGCTACAGAAATAGATCAGTGACCTCAGCAAATGTCAGTATAAGCCAAGTGTGGTGTGTGGCAGCACACACCTGTAACCCCAGTGACTGGGGAGGTTGAGGCAGGTGGATCACAAGTACAAGGCCAGCCTCAGCCATTTAGCAAGGCCCTAAACATCTTAGCAAGACCCTGTTTCAAAATAAAAAATAAAATGGGTTAGGGGTGAAGTTCAGTGATTAAACACCCCTGGGTTCAATCCCTGGTACAGAAAAAAAAAAAAAAGACGAGAAGGAGGAGAAGAAGAAATAAAATGTCAAAGTAGAAATAAAGGTGAAAACAAGATCAAATGGAAGTGTTAGGGAAACCAATGCATTATAGCTCTTATTCATTTACAACGGGAGTCTTACAAGGGAAATTCTTGCTGGATATCTGGTGACACAGACCTATGATTCCAGCTACTCCAGAGATTGAGGAAGGAGGGTCACAAATTTGAGACCAACTTCAGCAATTTAGAAAGACATCGTCTAGAAGTAAAAAGGTCTGGGATGTAGCTCAGTAGTCAGGTGCCCCTGGATTCAATTCCCAATACTGGGGAGACAAGGGAGAGATAGTTTCTTGACTACTACTAAAAAAATGGAAATGACATTCAAGCCTTTTATGTATCGAAAAAAATTCTGACACTGACTCTGTGGGACAATCAAAAAAAAAAAATGCAATCAAGAAACCTCTTGTATCCCAGTCAGAAAAGGATGCAACTCAAGTAAAGGGCCACTGTTTAGGAGATAAAAGGCACCAGTTGGACACAAATGAAGAGAATATTTTCTCAAGACAATGTGGCAGAGCTGAGAATGGCAATGGAGAGTTACGTGGTAAATATGGACGTGCGATGTTACCCCTTCAGCTAGATTTGAGTTCTTACTTCTCTTGAGGGAGAGGACCTAATGGATTTAGAACTTACTAAATCTAACATCTCTACTCCTTTCATGTTTGTAAGACCAGCTTAGCATTTGAAGTCCACAAACAGATTTCTGAGGTTTAGGAACTTCCCAAATAGGAAGCACACACACGGTTTTATTATTTTTTGCTGAGAATATCCCATAGCTTTTATCAATCTAATAGGGCCCCTGACCTCAGAAAGGTTAAAATACTGCAATGGGAATATGTAGTCTTTACTTGCCAGAAGTAGTCAGGAAGAGAAAAATATGATCACCCTTTTCTTATATATTGTAAAATTGAATATGAGGGCTGTCAAAAGTTGTGAAAGCCAAAAACTAGGACGGGATTAAAATTACCTCTTTTTTCGTATTTTTGAGACAGAATTGGAGTGACTTTTCTGGGATTCTGTGTAGACTTAAATGGAACCACAGAACGCCAATCTGATTCCTTAACAGATTTATACAATATTTAAGGAACTTCAGCTCTGCAATTTAAAGACTAGGAGGTTTAGAGATAATCAGATTATAGGTAGATGACAGTGTTAGATCCTTGAGTGGAAGTGAGGACAAATGAGAGACAACCACAGTGTCAACCAAGAGCTCCATGGATCCTGTATTTGTGTAGTAGGGCATCAAAACAGCTTGGCTCCTGTCTGAGTCCACCTAAACTCACGAGTACCACCTAGCCTCACTCAGAACCTACAAACAGTGACCAGGCCTCTATTTGCCTGAGTATGCATAAAACTAGAAGTTTTGAACCCAGAACTTTTTCTGAGAACCGTAATGGAGGCCACGGCTAACTCTTCTGGAGGCAAATGTCTGTTCTCCTTAGATTACACCTTTCTCTAACAATAATTGATAAAGGCCCAGATCACTGGCCTTGCAGAAGCTTGCTGGGGTCAGAGAAGGATCACTGCTATCCCTAGTCATTGCCCAACATGGAGACACCTCCTTTCTGATTCTTTCCTAGTATTGCTCCCTAAGCTAGAATACATCAGGAAGCAGTATGTTAGATGGCTAAGCTAATAATAACCTCAAATTGTATGATTCCT
>PVKS010019040.1:0-39082 GCA_004027875.1 Aplodontia rufa
CAAATGCCACCACACCCAGATCCATTAGTTAGATCTTGGGGCTGGTGGGGTTCTGAAAGGCCAGGCATCCCCGCTTTGGAAAACCATCTCAGAGCCCTTGCACCTGCTGCTACCCTGGCTATGTTCATGGATCCATCCTTCATTCAGGCCTTTATTCAAAAACCACCTCATCAGAGAGCCTTTGCTGACTACCTCCTTTTCTTTTTCTTGTTTTCTTTTGGGACTGGGGACTGAACTCAGGAGTGCTTTACCACTGAGCTACACCCCCAGCCCTTTTTATTTATTAATTTTTTATTTTGAGACAGTCTTGCTAAATTGCGGAGGGCCTTGCTAAGTTGCTGAGGCTGACTTTGAACTTGCCATCCTCCTGTCTCAGCCTCCCAAGCTGCAGGATCACAGGGGTGCACCACTGCACCCGGGCTTTGTTTTCTTTCTTTAGCACTTCTTGTCCCTGACTTACTGAGCACTTATTTTTTTACTTTTGTAGTGTTTGCCTGGTCAGCAGATCGTGAACCCTGTGTCGGCAGGGGCTTGTCTCAGGAATGGAGGAAGGAGCATGAAGAGGCAGGGCCCTCTACCACAGGGACACTCTGAGGAGTGACACGGTAGGGGGTCAGCAGGTCAGCGGCTCCGCTCTAAGCCCCTTCCTTACCCTGCTCTGTTCCTTAGGGTTCGACTGGAGCCTGCATTTCAAGTGGGAGCAGATCCCTCTGGAGCAGAAGATGACCCGGACAGACCCCACCAAGCCCATAAGGTCAGGGTTGTCATGGACTCTGGGCAGCCCCCTTTCTTCCCTGGCCAGGGGTCTGGGAGGGACTTGGGAGGACAGATCAGTTGCTAGGGCTCTTGAGAGTGCGCAGTCTAAGTGACAACTATGTTCTGGTCCTTGGGCCCTGTAGGGACAGAGGGGTTGGCCGGGCCAGAGAGCCAGCCAGACATCCTGCCCTAGTGACTCTGCAGGCAGAGACTTGGGGGCAGGTGGCCTTGGGTCCTGGGGCTGTTTAAGGGGTTCCTAACTTCTGCGGCTCATGCGTTGCCTCTTCCCTCTCCTTGTCCTCAGGACGCCCGTCATAGCAGGAGGAATCTTCGTGATTGACAAGTCTTGGTTTAACCACTTGGGAAAGTATGATGCCCAGATGGACATCTGGGGGGGAGAGAATTTTGGTAAGTTGGGAAATAATAACAATAAATGCAAGAGCAATAATCATAGCCCTGACTGAGTACATTCTATGCATGAGGCTTTGGTCTAAGGACTTTATACATATTAATCTTTAATCCTCGCAAAGATCTTCTGAGGTAAGTACCATGGTCTCCATTTTACTGATTAATAAATGAAGGCACAGAGAGGCAAAGCAATTTGTCCACGGCCACACAGCTAGTCAACAAAGAGGCTTAGGTATTTGGGAAGAGCCTGTGGCCTCAAGGTTAGTCATGTGATTGGAGGAACGAAGGGACTGAACACAGACCACAACTTCAACACATGGCTGCTTCCCTACCAGAAGGGCTGGGGAGCTGTGCAGCAGGGGTTGGTTGGTAGCTATCTGTGATAATGGGTCAGCCTGGGTTCAAGCCCTGGCTCTCCCACGCGCACACTCTTTGATCTTGGGCAAAGGAAATTGTCCCTAAGTCTTGGTGCCCTGCAGAGGTTGTGATGATAATAAACGGATGAGGAGTTGAAATGCAGACAGAGTGCTCGATGCTACCACTGCTGTGTATTCATTGGTAGGAACCCTTAAGAGCCAGAAGGGTCAGGAAGCTGCCTGGCCCTCCCTGAAGCAGCAGAGAAGGAGACAAGTGGTCGGGAGCTGAATCTGCTGCTCCCTCAATGCTGGTTTCTCAGCCCAGTGTTAGGGCTGCGGAGCACCACACAGTGGTTACTGGGGTTGGAGCCCAGACTCCAACTCTAGCATGTGTGGGCTGCATGCCTGGGTTAAAACAGTCAGCTTTTCTTTTTTGATACCAGGGATTGAACCAGAGGGTGCTTAACCACTGAACCACATCCTCAACCCTTTTTTATGTTTTATTTTGAGACAGTGTCTCACTAAGTTGTTCACGGCCTAAGTTGCTGAGGCTGACTTTGAACTTGTGATCCTCCTGCCTCAGCCTCCTGAGCCATTGGTTTACAGGAATGTGCCGCCAAGCCCAGTCAGTCAGCTTTTTGAACCTCAGTTTCTTTATTTGCAAAATAGGAAGTGAAGGGCCCTCTCTCCCAGGGTGCCCGTGAAATGGAGGCCACACAGAGGCAGATGGTACCCTATTTACAGTGCGGGCAAGATACAGATATTGAGTCAGTGTAGTCCTGAGTGGCACCATGATCACAGGGGGCTGTAACACCCCTAGGTATGAAAGATGGGGAGGTGGCACCCTCATGGGGGTGGCACCTAGGGGGAGGGCATGAAGGATGAACACCCTTTGCCCCTCTGCCGACTCCTGCTGTGTGTTTCCTGGGTGAACCGTCATCCCTGTCATCCCCGTGGAAGGAAGCCTGGCCGTAAGCCCCAGGGTGAAGGGCAGAGCCATCCCCTGGGGCTTCAGGAGCAGGAGCAGCTTTGCAACCTGTAAAATATGAAGGCCAGTTTCTATTTGCTTTTCTTTTTAAAGAGAAAGAAGGAGAGAGAGAAAGAGAGAATCAACTTTAGTATTTCATCTGCCTTTTGTTTCTCCAACACTTTTTGTATATGTGGTGCTGGGGTTTGAACCGGGTCCTTTCCTCGTGCATGCTAGGCAAGTGCGATAACCACTGAGCCACCACTCCAGCCCCCCGACCTGGTTTCTTGACCAACAAGTAGAACTGGTGATGTCCCAGCCATTTGACAGGTGCTGAAACAGGGGCCACTGCCTCTCCGCTTCTAGTCAGGAAATGCCAAGGCTGGCAGGCATATGCGGCTCCCATCGCAGTCGCTTGTGGTATCTGTGTGTCTGAGAGGCTGGGGACTCTCCCCCTCTTTCCTGGCTAAAAAAATGCCTGCTCAAACCAACCTGTGGAAAACAGGCGTTGGGTTTCTCCACTGTTTCCAGACTGGCATTTGGAAGAGTAAATTCTGGCAGCTGGGGTGCAGTGACCCTTCCATCCTGACCCCCTTTCATGTGTTTTGTGCCCAAGTGACCTCCTTTGTGTCCTGGGTCTCAGCCTGAAGGCAGCTTAGGCAAAGCCAGTTTTCTGAAAAGGCTCAGAAAGCTGGAAAAGAAAGTCTTCTGCATCCAGACCTTTCTTTTCCCTTCCTCCCCTCCCCTCTCCTTTCTTCATTTCTTAAGCTGGGAACTCACAGAGAAACAAGTGAAGGATCAAATAGCGAACTCCAAACTCTGCCTGAGGCGAGGGCTCAGTGTTTGGGGAACATGAAAGGTGGTTCTGCCAAGGGTTTTGTTTCTTAGAAGAAATTCAAAGAAACGTCTGGGCGAGCTGCAGTGCTCAGCCATGCGTCAGCCGCTGGGACTGGTTCTGAGGCGTGAGACTCAAACCAGGTTGGAGCCTTTCATTTCATTCCTTTGTTGAAGGAAGGAAGATGCCCAAACTGAGATGTGTGCCTGTGTCCCCTGAGACTCCCAAACACAGGAGTCCAGAGGCCCCCTTGAGGGGGGCTGGCAGGTGGTTTTCTGGGGTACTTTATTAATTGTTATCATTATAATTATTGGCGGTGCTAAGGATTGACCCCAGGGCCTTTGCATGCTAGGCAAGCGATCTACCACTGAGTTATCTCCCAGACCCAGAGATCCTTTAGAAGCATACCTGGATGAAGTCACTCCTCTGCTCAACCCCTTCAAGGGCTCTCATGTCACTCAAAGCAACACCCAAAGTCCTAATCCTGGCAAGCAGGCCCTACACTCTCAGCCTTCCCCCAACCACACCCCGTGACTCCACCCTCGCCCCCACTTCTCTGGCCTTCCTACTGCAACTTGCAGCTGCAGGCTTACCTCTGGGTACACCCCTTGCTGGTCCCTGTGCCTAGAAAGTTCTTCCTCTGACAGCCACATGACTCCCTCTCTCACCTGCTTAAGGTCTTAGCCCAAATGCCCCCCTTTTCAGTGAGAGCCTCTCTAATCTGCCTAATTAAAGGTATAGCTCCCCTTCTTCAGCCCCCACCCTGCTTAACGTTTCTCCATTGCACTGATATGCTACACATTCTACGCACTTTCTTGTTCTTTATTTTGCTGAAATCCTGTCTCTACTAGGATATAAGCGAATGTAGAACGGTATATGACACATAATAGGTTTTCAATAAAAACTTGCCCAATGAACTAAAGAGTCTGATCTGAAAAGTGTGAATTTTATGTTGCTATTCTGCAACTGTGTAGTTGAATAACCGTGGAGAGGTCATTTAACACCTTTGAACTTCACAGTCCTTGTTTAAAAAACAGAGCTAAGGGGCTAGAGCGGTGGCTCAGCGATTATGGCACCTGCCTGGCATGCGCAAGGACACAAGTTCAAACCCCAGCACCACGTACACAACAAAGAGTAGGAGGAACGAAAACCACATGAAAAACTAAATAAAACTGATTAAAAAAAAAAAAAAAACCGGAGGCAAGCCAGGTGTGGTTGGAGCACACCTGTAATCCCAGTTACTAGGGAGGCCAGCCTCTGCAACTTAGTGAGACCCTGACTCAATAAATAAATAAATAAAAATAAAATAAAATAAACAGAGAGCTGGGTGCATTGGTCTACACCTGTAGACCCTGCTACTTAAGAGACTGAAATGGGAAGATTGCTTGAGCCCAGGAGTTTGAGACCAGCCTGGGTAACATGACAAGACCCCATCTTAAAAGCAGATGAACAGTTGGGTGTGGTGGTGCACACCTGTAAATCCCAGTGACTAGGCTGAGGCAGGAGGATTGCGAATTCAAGCAACTTAGCAAGAACCTGTCTCAAAATAAAACATAAAAAGGGCTTGGGATATGGGTCAGTGGTTAAGCCCCACTGTGTTTAATCCCTAGGACAAAAAAAAAAAAAAAAAAAAAAGGAAAAAAATGAATAAACAAAAACCTCCCCAAAATGGTATAAATTCTAACAATGTGACTTTCCGCGGTTCCAGTGAGAATTATATGCTCAGTAAATGCTCAGTCAATGGATGGTCGGTGCTGATAACAGCAGCAGTAACTAACAATAGCGTGGGCAGCATGGGCTGAGTAGGGTGAGGCAACTTAACGACATACCAAAGTTGGTGTGGCAGGAACGGAACCAGAGCATAGATCTCCTGTCCCCCTAGGTCTGTCCCAAGTTCCAGCACCTCAGTTTCTAGGGAAGCTCTTTAACATGGCCAACCTTGGTGGGTCCAGGTATGCCAAATGGCTAGCTAGTCCTGGCCCTGGGCCACATGTGAACATTGCCTGATGTACACAGGTTGGACAGAAAGGGACAGAAGGGGGCGCTAGTGCTGCTTCCCCGTTCCCAGTTTGCTAATCACTGGAGGGACGGTGGGGGGTGGGGGGAGGCTGACCAGGTGTGCCAGGTGAGAGCTTCCAGGCCTGGCCAGGAACCAGGAGGGTCCTTAGGGCCAACTGGGGAGGGGGAAGAGGGATCAAGGCTGGAATTCATGAGGGAACCGTCTTTTGTTTGTTTGTTTTAAATTATGGACTTTCTGGGACAGGAAAAAGGTATTTTAGTGTCACAGGTTGTCTGACTCCAGGGTTAATATGAAGGAAAGGAGGAAGTCAGAGAAGACTGAGAGACTCAGCCTGCTGCCAGGGTGGGTCCTTGCTACAAGAGGGGATTGGGAAGTGGAGGACAAGGTGGGTGACCTGTGACAGCCCCTGCTAGGAAGCACAGTGGCCTCTTCTTGCATCTCCTGATGCTGCTGGGGACCACAGTCTTCTGCAGAAGCTCTGTGGGTTTCACTGCCACCCTCAGAAGGAAGTGAGCCTTAAGAGAGCCAGCTTGAATATGAGACCACCTGGGGCTGGAGGCAGCCCTGGCACCAGCCAGAGAGATGCCCAGGAGCAGCCTGCGGTGCTTTCTAGACTCACAGGTGCCCAGAGCTGGCCAATAAGCAGATGTGCTCTTCCTCCGCTGTGTCTGGCTGGGGCCTGTGGACCCAGGCTGGAGACATTTGTGCTGTTTCCTTCATGGTCTTGCTGTTCCTTTAAAACTTTCCCCACTGCTCCCCCAGGGCTCACCACAGGGAGTATTTGCGTGCATGCATGCATGGGGAGACTGTGTGCAAGGGGGGTGGCATCCCATTTTATCAGGCCCACAAGCTCCAACCCCAGCCTGTACCTCTGGTGAGATCACGAAGAGAGGAGGGCTGGGGTGCAGCTCAGTGGCAGAGCGCTTGCCTAGCGTGCACACAGCGTGGGTTCCGTCATCACCACCAAAAAGCCAGCCCCTTCCCAGCCTCACTCAGTGGGTCTTCAAAGGGACCCCTTGCCCCTCCTGATGGCTGCCATCTCCTGCAGAGCTCTCCTTCAGGGTGTGGATGTGCGGTGGGAGTTTGGAGATCGTCCCCTGCAGCCGGGTGGGCCACGTCTTCAGGAAGCGGCACCCTTACAACTTCCCTGAGGGCAATGCCCTCACCTACATCAGGTAGGTGACAGAGGAAAGAGCCCTGGAGTACTGCAGGACACCACAGCTCTAGACCCCACCCTGCCAGCGACTCCCATGCAACTTTGGGTACAACCCTACTTCTCTGCCCTCAGTTTCCCCATTTGCCACTCCTAGGTCTGACATTCTGGAATTCCAAGTTGAAATTGGAAATCTTGCCACCAGATTACTCCTTTTGTCCACGGGAGTCTTGGAAAACTGGTCAAATGACCGAATAAGTGCTGCCCTCCACGCATTGAACCCTGGGTGCACCCCCGACCTTGACTTGGTCAAGCATCTATCCATTTGTGTCTCCAGCCACAGTGCACACTTGGTCTCACAGGAGAAGGGGCAGTTTCCTGGAATCCCACCCTAGACCCACTTCCTGATAGAGGTGGCAAGGGGAGGGTGGGGAAGTGGAGAGCATCCTAAGGGTGGTGCCACCTGGTACAGCCCGTGCTTATTTATGCAGCTCTTGGCACAGCAACGACCCAAGTCTAGCTAACTGAATGACCTATACTTTTGTTTTGCTTTCCCTACCTCATTTTTATAATTATAAAAGTCACACGTTTACTATAAAAATTCAAGCAGAACCAGTATGAATTGTGCATATATTAAATATCTACTCAATATTATTACAGAGAAAAAATGAAAGTCCTCTTTATTCTTTCTCCTATGCATCCTGCTTGTCCATTCAGAACTAACTACCGTTGGTAGTAATCTCTCATTTCAGGTCTTTAACTAGAACTAACTACTGTTAATAGATTGCTGGTCTATCATTTCAGGCTTTTAAATACATTTTCATATACAGCTTATGTACAGAGAGAAATGCACACACCATGGCTGTGTTTGTGTCTGTGTTGATGGGGTCTACCGCATGCTCCTTCGTTGGCTTTTCTGCCACCCAACACTGTCATAGCATCAGCACATGCTAGCCATGGTCTTCTTTTCAAGGCTGATGGTATTGACAGATTGTCCTCCAACAAGACTGTACTGTTAGACCACCCAATCTCTATAATTTTGCATATATTCCTGAGATTCTCATTGTCCTCTACTGCACAGTGTACCTTTTTTCTTAAATATGTTTTTTGATTAACAAACAAAAATTGTATAGAGCTCATCTTGATCCTCACCCTTGTCCTGTTGCCTCTGGTGACCTTGCTCTTTCCTCTCCTTTTAGGAATACCAAGCGCACTGCAGAAGTGTGGATGGATGAATACAAGCAGTACTACTACGAGGCCCGGCCCTCGGCCATCGGGAAGGCCTTCGGCAGGTGGGCCCCCAACACCTCCCGCCACCGGCCTCCCTCCGCCCGTGTCAGCACAACCCCAGCAATGCAAAGTGGCCTGCAGCCCAGGGAGGGTACACAATGCAGGGACCAGACCCCAGTCCTTCCGGAGCGTGCGCCTTGCGGGGGAGATAGCAAGCAAAGGCTCACTGTGAAGGCATCGCTGTCCATCAGCTGCCCGCAGAAAGAAGGGCATCTTAGGAAGGTGCTGTCTGCAGAAGACATTTCGGGTTCTGTCTCCACCCCCATTCAGAATTGTGATCTGTCAGCCTATTTTCCTGTCGTGGACTGTTATGACTACAGTCTAGTTAAGCATTTTCAAAACGCAGATGGGTTGTGAAATCAATTTGGTGAGTCGTGACCAGCATTAAAAAAGAGAAGATACAAGTGCCATAGATTAGATTAGTACAGAGCAGAATAGAAAATCAGAGCTGATTGCAATTAAGGATAAGTATTGTTTTACGGAACTCTCATTTCAGTTGCGCATGTGCGCACACCTGCATGTGCCTGTGTATGTCCCCGGGGTACACTACATCACCGTGTAAGACGCATATTTATCTCCTCTTTAAGTTGTGGTCAGAAAAGTTTGAAAACATTGTTCATGATCAATCATATTTGTGTCTATCATTTGAAAAGGAGGTTATGTCACTAATTTTTTTAATGGGGATTTGACATTACTGAGAACTATCCTGGGCTTCATGTCCCTTTAAATTCATTTGCTTCTCACAAAATCCTTCCTAGGTGAGTACTCGTGTCCCCAGTTTACTGTAGAAGACATCAAGGCTGGGCTAGGTGGTGATGAGGTCCTTGGCCAGTGGCTGTTGTGGCTGGTGTGGCCGAGGAGGGTGAGGAGGCAGAACTGAGGTGATCCAAGGACTCATCAGATGATTCTGATTGGCCAAAACTCCTGAAAGACATTTTTATAGTTTGCTTTTCTTGTCATTAGACACTTTCTCCTAAACTGAAAAGCAGGAGAAGAAAACTGCTAGATCATAAAGTCTGCTCTCTGCAAAAATAAGGACTGGTCTGTGGCATGCTAGCTGAGCTCTCCGGAGTGAGAAGCCCAGGGCGAAGTGTGGTCCCCTGTGGGCTGGGCTTGTCTAGAAAGGTGAGCTCCTAGCAGGATTTGAGGAGAGGAAAGAGCAGACCCAGGAGACGGGGTGAGCTTGCAGGTCAGGGGATGACAGGAGGCAAGCGGCCAAGGCTAGACAGGCAGCTTCCATGGCTCCTACCTTGCCGCCTTAGGTAGATGGGAAGAGGGGACCGACAACTTGTGGCCTGGGAAGGGGCTTCTGCCATCCTCCCCAGGCCTCCTCCCCAAATGACAGCCTTGCCCTGGCCTTGTCTCCCCTTCAGTGTGGCCACACGGATCGAGCAGAGGAAGAAGATGGACTGCAAGTCCTTCCGCTGGTACCTGGAGAACGTGTACCCCGAGCTCACGTGAGTGCAGCCCTTGCCCTGCACGGGCCTGGGCCAGGGTGAGAGGCTTAGGGACCTACACTGCCCCTGGGGATCTGCCCACCATGCTTTGGCTTCTTCTAGCTGCCAGTGTTTATCTTCAGGGCAAGATAATGGGGAAACTGAGAGGGCATCACCAGGAATTATATGTTAGGTGCAATAGGAACTGTTGTTGTTGTTGTTGTTGTTTTAAAGAAAGAGAGAGCGAATCAGTTTTATATGTTTATTTTTTTCATCTGGACTTCATTTCTCCAACAGTTAGTTGTGCACATGGTGCTGGGGTTCAAACCCAGGTCCTTGTGGATGCCAGGCAAGCGCTTTAACCACTGAGCCACCGCTCCAGCTCTGGAACTGAATTTTTAACAGAGTGTGTCTTGGACCTACAAATGGATATTGACCCCTTAGGAAAGAAGCACTCATTATGCCCCAAAGGCTGCAGAAACCCTCATCATCTTTGACCCTGCCCTCTCCCTTTTGGGAATTGATCCCGAGGAAATAAAACAGCCACAACAAAAAGCTGTTGATGGTAGATCCTGTAGGCTTAGATGCTGCTGTGGCGTAGGAGAAAATTATTAGTAGTGGCTGGGCTCAGTGAATCCGCACAGTGATTTAAACAAATATTATGCATTTGATAATATAATCACAAAGACTGTGAAAAATAGGCAAATATTTCTTCTAGCAAATGAGGTAGCAAAATGCAAACAGGGTCGTCTCAGGTTGCAGTCACATGGGAACCTGTGCGATTTCTCAACAGGTCTGCAAGGGGCGAGCTGTCACAGCTCTGGGCGCCGCCCAGGCTTCCTTTCCCTGTTTCTAAATCCTTCTGGGTGTCTTGGTCCATCCACGTGACCCATTTTCTCACCTTCTTCAGATCTTGACTCAAACATCTCCTTCTCAGGGACACTTTCTCCGAACACTGTAAACTGCAGCAGCGCACCCTCCCTCGCATTCCCTGCTTGGTTCCCCCCATAGCCCTCATGGGCATCTAGATATGCCCAGCCAGTTAATTCTGTTGTCAACTTGCTGTGAACTGCAGGAGGACAGAGGTGCGGAACTGTTTTACCTGCTGCTCTGTCTCTAGCACCTAGAAGAATGCCTGTCACAAAATAGGCGCTAGATAAACTTTTTTTTTAAACCAAATAAATTGCATAGTCTCTGTGTTTCCATAATGTCTGAGTTACATTCTCCCCCAACAGTTGTCACCTTGGGAAATAGCTTATCCCTCTGCTGCCAGCTTTCTCCCAAGGATGCTGCTCTGGCTCTCAGAGCCTGTACGTCCTCGAAAGAGGCAAATCTTTGTCCTTGGAGTGCACATCTGATGCCTGGAAAGCAGCCACAGTCAGGCTGTACCACACCCAGGGAATAAGCTAGATGATTAACCCAGATAAAACAACCCCAGGTCCCGAACACAGCGTACCTTGAAAGTAATAAGACCAAAGTGACTCTCTGAGTGATTTCCAAGAACTTCCAGAACAATTCGAGAAACAGCAGTAGCCTAGAAAGAAAGTTGGTGGCTTGGATAACCTCAGGTCCCTAGACAATAGCTGTGAAGGGAAGAACGTTAATTTATAAAACTGTAAGAAATGAACCACTTCCTGCAGGGACTTCTTTAATTGGGACTGTGCACATTCTCATGTGTCCCAGGGGCCTATGGGAGCTACTGGAGAGAACTGGAAGTGTGCCCTCCCTCTCCACACTGCAGCCCCTGTCCTCAGTGTCCCCTGGTGTCCCCAGAAGCCCCTGAGGAGGAAGTGCTATCAGATACCTGGATGGATCAAGACAAGAGTGAAGATTACACCAGCTGTGTTAAATGAGGGGCATGAGCCCTCTTCTGTTGCTTTTGTCACTCTTCGCTATCTAGATGGCTCACCCTCAGTTCCAAGGGTGAGGGGCCAGGAGCTGATCAATTGTCGGTTAGAAAAGAGATCTGTCAGCCTGAACAATACCAACTTCCCTCCAAACTAGGAGCCTGATACGGTCAGATAGTCCCTGGGAGATGGAGGAGGATAAAACAAAAGGCTTTCACGTTTCTAGATCGTTTCTCACCTTTATCGGGACTGTCAGGAATGGTTGTGTGAGCTGTGCGTTTGTGAGGGCTCTGGTCACTTAGTGGACATTGTGTGCTTGGACTAATATGTGTTCTCACTGGTGGGGAATGAGAAGATCCAATATCACAACTCTCACCAACACTGGGCATCGCCATTAAAATATTTATGTACCTACATGCATATACAAGTCTATATGGAAAACAAATAGTGCTGACTATCTAATATGTACTTCTTTAATCCTTGGTGAGATTGAACACGTTTTCAAATCTGTGTATTTTAAGTTTGCCTCTTCAAAACCTTTCCTTCCTTGTCAAATTGAGATGGTTGTTGGTCCCCCGTTTAGGTCTCAGCCTCTCCCCATACTTCCTGTTTCCAGGCCCTATGTTTTGGCCCTGGTTGTCTCCTGCCAGGGTCCACTGTCTCAGGCCTGTCCTGCAGGGCATCCCGGAGTTCCCAGGAAAAAACACAGGGGCTGAGTCTGCTCCTGTCCCTCCCCTTCCCCTGCTAGCCAGGACTGCAGGTCACAGTGACCTTGTGCCTGGTCCCTGCCCTCTGCCAGGGCTGTGGGTAAGCAGGGAGGGCAGAGGACCATCCTGACCGCTGTCTTTTCCCTCAGCATCCCGGTGAAGGAAGTGCTCCCTGGCATCATTAAGCAGGGGGTTAATTGCTTAGAATCCCAGGGCCAGAACACAGCTGGGGACTTCCTGCTCGGAATGGGGATCTGCAGAGGGTCTGCCAAGAATCCCCCACCAGCCCAGGTAAGCTGAGTAGGGCCCCGGGGTCAGATCGGGGAGTGGGAAAGGAGCCAGGGGCATTGGCCAGAAGTGGGCCCAGCAGCTTCACTGGGCTCATGGTTGTCCCGTCAGCTCCACCCTCCACAAACCCTCTTTCCTGGGGGCCTCACACCACTCCTGTCACATGCCTTCCCAGCCTTCTGTAACCCATACCCTTGCAGAGGGAGAAAGGCTGCCCAAGGGCCACTTCTCTCCTGGGTTGCAGCTATGTGATGAGAAGCCTGCCCCCAGGTCCATGCACACACACACAAGCAAACATATGAGTGTCACACCCACATCAAACCTAGAGCAGGTCATGGAGACCCCAGCATGAACCAGCTCCCTGGCTGCCCTGGCTCCACGTCCTGGCTTCGCCACCCCACAGAGTCCCATGGTATCCTTGACTGCCCTCTGGCCAGCTCCAGCTAAGCTTCCCCACCTTAGTATTTGATTATGAAAATTTTCAAATACATGGAAAGATAGAATTGTACAGTGAATACCCATATACCCATTTCTAGTTTCTACAATCATTTGTAGAAAATTCTACAAAAATATACACTGTATTTGCTTTGTCACCTATGTAGCCATCTAGCCATCCAGAACTGTCTGTCCCTTGTTTTACAGGCATGGCTATTCAATGACCATCTCATCCAGCAGCAGGGGAAGTGCCTGGCTGCCACCTCCACCTTAATGTCCTCTCCCGGGTCCCCAGTCATACTGCAGATGTGCAACTCAAGAGAAGGCAAGCAGGTAAGTCTCCTTTCCTGGGTGCAGATGGCAGGGGAACCCCAGTTTGAGACATGTAGTCTCAGAGAAGCCATCCAGAGTGAGGGTCTGCAGGGCCCAAGTCAGCCTCTAGGTCCAGCCTATTATTTTGTTCATGAGGAAATGCTTCTTTGGATATTTGTATGTTAGTCTTGCAGGTCTGACTTTTTTTTTTAATGTTGTATCCCTGGCCCCAGACAACTACACAGCTCAAATAAGTGTTGGCTCTTGCTGACAGACTTAGGGATTTTACACAGATCACAGCATCTAATCTTCCTGGCCACCCAGCTCTGCCCCATTTTATAGGTGGTAAGGCAAGGCTTGCTGATTACAGGCTGTCAGATCACACATCTGGGATGCATGGAGCTAGAATTTAAACCTAGTTCAATGTGACTCCTTAGCCCATAGTCTTAAGCCTGCACATAGTAGATGCACAATAAATATTTCTTTCTGCTGATTGGGGAAACTGAGACCCAAATACAGTGAGTTCCAAGTTGGCCTGACCAGTCCCATGCGGTCCACTCTCCCTGACACCATCTCTATGAGTCCCAGGGGCAGACAGGCCTACCCGTCGAGGGAGAAACTGGTGCTTGAAGAAATGAAGTCACGTGCTCAGGAAACAGCAGTGACTGAGAAGCGGCGGCCAGATTTCTGGGGTCAGACGAACTCCCTTCTGTGATGCTCCCTTTCTGGCTGGAGGTGCTGCTTGTTCCTGGGGATGGGGACTTGAGGCCAGAGGCTACTGTGGCCGTTCCCCTGCCCACCCTCCTGGCAGAGCTCCCTGAGAGTAGAGGGCTGGCTCTCTATTTCTGCCTGAAGAGTTTTCCACCTACGCCTCTTCTTGCCTGGCTCAGCTGGGTTTTTAGGGACGATTGGGAGTTTGCTAGTCCATTCTGGAAAAGCAGCCAGGTCCTCTCCCTCCTGTCTGGGTGTGTGTGGAGTGGGGGTATCTCGGAGCTCTGCGACCTGCTTGCTGGACCTGCTGAACAGCTCTGGAGTGCTTCCCTTGCCCCCTTGGTACTGGGGATTGAACCCAGGGACACTTGACCACCAAGCTAAATGTCCAGTCCTTTTTATTTTTTTAAATTTTGAAACAAGGTCCCACTAAGTTGCTTAGAGCCTCACTAAACTGTGAAGCTGGCCTCAAACTTGTGATCCTCCTGTTTCACCCTCCCCAGTGGCCATAATCATAGGCATGCACCACCCCCACCCGGCCAGGCTTCTGAAGTGCTTTCTGCCAAGGGGAGAGGGTGCACCTTGTCCTTTCTGCCTTGAGGCTGCCCATCCTCTGCCCCACCCATCAGCAGGGTTGGTACGGTCTGCCCTTTACCTGGAGCAGGGACCTCCATGCAGGGAAAGCCTTGAGCCATGCCCATCCTCTCACTGTTGAGGACAGATCTGGGAAGTGTCGTCGGCAGCTTCCACTCAGATACTTCTCTGGGCCACAGCATCCATTTTCCACTTAGAGCTTACCTAGCCTGCAGGGCTTATAGGAGTCTACAGAGCCAATTCATTCTGCTCCTGTGAGTCCTGCCAGTTCCCTAAACACTGGTGGCTATGCCTCTCCCAGGAGGAGAGGATGAGCAGCTTTCCCACTGCCAAAACCTTCTGGAATCTGGGCCTCTCTCCCGAGTCCCCCTTTGGCCAGTTGAGTGAGTTTAATGTACCAGATGTGCTCCTGTACTTTAGACCAAGAGCAATGGGGTCAGCGGTTCCAGCTTCCTCATTCCTTACACTTCCCTGAGACTGGTCACTCATATAATGAGGGGCTCCCTCCCCTACCTGCCCTGGAAGGAACTGCACAAATGGAGACTATGCAGATAAAGCCCTGTGATTTGATACTGTGTCTCTGTCCAGGCCCAGAATTGAGTGGCCAGGAGGCCCTGAGACTACATGGTAGCTCTGGCAGGAAGTAAGAATTCTGCCACTTGAAGAGCACCTCCTGACAATTGGGTGATTCATTCATGTATCACAAAACTGCAACGGGTACCTAGCTTGTGCCAGAGAATGCATAGATCATGCTGGCCACGAGAATGAGAGGGGCGTGAACTTAACTCCCACGGCGCTTAGAGTCTGGTTGGAGAGAAAGAAGAAGGGCAGCGGCTACATTACAGAGGGCTAGAGCCCAGGCAGGGCTAAGCACAGCTGTGCACCCGGAGGAGGCCCTGCCACCCCAATGCATGGTCAGTAAGACCTTGTGGGGAGGAGATGGCCACATAGCCCCAGATGGGCACTGCTGGAGATTAGGCTGAAGTGAGTTGAATGTAAGGGACTACAAGACTACAAAGCAACAGCATGCTGTGAATTGCAGGGCCCAAAGGCCCTCTCCCACCCACTACCTCTGACCTTTAGGCTCAGCTGGGGCCACCTGGGCCTGAAGAGGCAAGGTCTCAACCTGGCCCCTCACAGCCTCATACTCCCCAGGGGAACCCAAGCTCTGCAGCCTCTACCTTCCAATTCGCTCACTCCACATCCCTCTGTGCCTCTAGCCCTGGCCCCAGGGCTCAGTGCAGAGATCTCTTTCCCACTTGCTGCTCAATGAGATCATGGACCCTCTCTCCCTTGGAGCCCTCTGGACTCCCTCCATGTGGTCATGAGCACTCCCACCTCTTATGAAGGAAAACATGGATATAAGCAGAGGAGAGATGGGCGCTGCAGGGATGGCTCTGCCATTAAAGCACTTGCCTGGCATGCGCAAAGGCCCGAGTTTGAACTAAATGTTAGAGAAATGAAGGCCAGATGGAAAAATAAATGAAAAATTCTCTCTCTAAGAAGAAGAAGGAAAAAAAGGGGGAGATAGTTGCATGGGCAGGAAATAGTAGAGAAACCAAAAGTAGACCTGTCTCTCTACTCAGTTTCCCTGATCCCTAAAACCTGAGTCTCAGCTCTCACCCCCTCTCCTCCATGTTCCAGACAACACTCCAGCCTCCACCTAGGCCCTTCTAAAATGTTCTACAGCAAAAACTCTTCCTTGTCCAAGAACCCTTGCATGGCTCTGTGATAGGGGAGCGAGTACCCCTGCCATCACACCAGATGTGCCCTGTCTATAAAAGTATCCAGTTCCCTAAAAGGTGGAGGCAACCAGCCTCGTGGTTAGAGCTTAGGGCTTCAGGAAGAATAAATCTTATCTACAGAAATAAGAGATTCACCTAGGCCAGAATCACAAAAAGTGCCTGCTGGAGAAAAGCAGGACCAGGTAGGGACTCTGGTAAAGCAAGTCCTCAGCCCAGCCAACTGATGTCATTTAAGAAATTGGGCCCAGTGTCCAAATAGAAGCTCAACCTGCAGATTTGTATGGAGTAACTAAGCCAAATGCTAAACAAACACTGTACTGTCAAATGAAATACACCCCCGGGCTGGATCCAGCACGTGGGCATCTGCATTGTCCCATCAGATCCAGACATCAGCTTTATGCCAAACTCCAGAAACAAGCACCCCACTGGGAGGGACAGGACTTAGAGCTTGGCAGGGTGGGCAGCCACTCCCATAAGAGACACACAGCCTGTTTTAAATGAGGGGGATGACTGAAATGAAGGTACATACGTTATTATTTCTTTAACCATTGCTTTTTCTTGTTCCTCCTTCCCTCTTCTCTCTTCTTTCCAGAAATGGAGGAGAAAAGGATCTTTCATCCAGCATTCAGTCAGTGGCCTCTGCCTGGAAATGAAGCCTGGCCAGCTGGTGACCAGCAAGTGTCAGGCTGACGCCCAGGCCCAACAGTGGCAGCTGCTGCCACACACATGACGGTAGCCCTGGGGCCTCCTGAACCTTTTGCATGAGACTTTGGGACTGGAAGGGGTTGGGGTGGGGGAGTGTCAAGCGGGCCGTTTCCATCTCCTCACATTTCTGCCGGAGTCATCAGCAAACACCCCTGCCACCACACATATCACTCCAAAGCTTGTCCCTGGGAGGGTGCAGGGGGCACATCCAGTATCTTTTGTGCCACCCTGGCCTTGCCCTGGGAGACGAGATGGTCAGGGTGCCAGACTATTGCTGGCCAGGGACTTGGCAGGTGCTCCTGGCCTTTGTCCTCTCCCTTGGCCCTACTTGAGGCTCAAACAGTGTGTGGACCTCCCCCTGTTGCCTGGCGGGGGGGGGGCGGCGGCAAGGAGAGAGGCCCACAGAGGGACCATGTGGTGACATGGGCTCTGCTAGTGGGGCTAGCCTGTGAAGAGGTTTAAGGCTGGGAAGAGAGTGCAAGAGGACAGGGGCCACCTGCAGGGGCAGGCAGAAAACCAGGAGCCGAGAAGCTCAGGGCCCTGAGAGAGGCCAAATCCAGCGGGTGGGTATGGGAGGGATGGGGTCCTGGGAGCAAAGGATGAAGAATTTGCTGAAGAACATGGATGGAGGAGCAGTACAGCAACAAAAGAACCAGGCTCTTCCCCAGATGCTGCCCCCCCCCACTTTACCATCCCCAAGGCCTGAGCCCCACATGTGCTGCCAGCCTTAACCCTGTGGGTGCCCCTGGTTTTCTCAGGAGGCTACAGGGTGATCTTTAAGGGCAGAGTTGGAGTGCAGTTTATTAAACAGGCTCCACTTCTATTTGGTGATGTGTCAGGCTGAGGTCCCTTTCTTGGGCCTTAATGACTGGCTGGTGCCTTGTCCCCTCTGCCTGGATGCAATGGATAAATGGCCATGCTCCCTTGAGCAACCTAATCCTTGTTCATGGTTTTGAACCCCTGCTTTCTCAAAGACCTTTGCCTCTGTAAATATAGCATATGGGTTAGGGTGGCCAATAAGAATGAACAACCCTGAATCACTAGGGGATAGGTGGCCTGGCCAAATCTCATCCCAGTCCCTTGCTCTTACAGGAGGGATTCCTTTCAAGGGTCAGCTATTGCAGTGGGCTGGAAGACTGGCTGGTGGCTCTTGTTTGTGTACAGAATTCTCAGTTCCTCCATGGCCTTGTCTTGGAATTCCTTCTGCTATTCCCTCAAGCACCCGAACTGGGCCATTGGCTTGGGAAGTATGATCTTGGGCAAAAAGTGTTGGTGCCCGGAACCCTGGGGTCTCCCATAGTAAAGCATCCTGGAGTAGACACTCCTTCCTCAGCAGCACCCAGTCTTTCATAGAAGAGAGAGCCACATACTCTAGGGAGTTCACAGAATCTGGAAGGTCTAGGAATTTCCAGAAATTATCCCCAAAATGTTGCGTGTGTGTGTGTACATTTTCCTGGGAAGAGGGACCCAGGAAAAGAGAGATTTCCCTAGGTTCCTAAAGAGGTCCCTGACAAAGGATCTGGGCCTCTGCTCTGGATTGGAGCCACCACCTGAATTGCAATCCCCCAGTCTCCCTCTCTGCTGCACCCAAATTGCCATTGCCCTGTTCCCTCCACACAATCCTGGGAAGGTTGGAAGCCAAGTGCTCATGGTCCCCAGTACCCATCCTGGAGGGTTCTGCAGCAGTTTCTTCTCACCCTCTGGCTCTCGCCAGCACTCTCTCAGCAGTGGCCCTGTGCCCAGGTATGAATGCACCCCTGGAATTACGGTGTGGGGGTCTTTTGCCTTGGTGGCTACACTTGTCCAGTGCTCTGTTGTGGAGTTTCATCTGCTGCCATCTGCAAACCTGGCTTCAGATCCCCTGTTCATCCAGGAAGGTCCTGCTACAGCCTAGGACACGACCAGGACTAGGGTAGTGTCCTCTCCCCAGGGCCTAGGCCATGTTCAGGCGTGGACCTTTGGGGCCGGGAGCATGGGCTTCTCTTGAATATAAGGACAGTGGCTCAGAGGGCCTTGAAGAGGGTCTCGCCCTCATTTCCATGGTCAGCCAGGCTCTGGACGTCTCCACTGTCCTGGGTGGGAACTCAGCCTATTCTGTTTTTGCTTTTCCTCTTCTTGACCAAAGCATGTGCCACTAGCTGTCCTTGAGGACATTGTCTTTATGAAACACACACCTGGAATAAAACCACTTCGTACATGCTCCTGTGTACTGGTGCCTTGCTTTCTGACTCGGCACCAAGCAGCGCCCCCTTCCCCTGCCCAGGGCAAGTTGATGCCTCCATTCTGTGAGAGTGAAGCTGAACATGCTCAGGTCTAACTCTCTTCTGCACCTGGAGACTGGTCTCTCTGCGGGGAGCCAGCAGGTAGTCCTATTCCTGGAGCAGGCCTGGGACCAGATCCCACGAACCAGCTCAACTCAAGCTCCCATTAACTTACTGCGGGACATCATGGGACTTGGAAATGGAAACCCAAGGGCTTCTCCAAATGTATATGGCCCTGCTGCCATGCTTGTGTTAGTCAATCTTCTCCCCTTCCCTGGGAACCAGCCCAGGACCCCTGAGCTGCTCTTCCCCTCCTCTAGAACACAAAGGCATTCAGATGAGACATTATTCATGGGTAAAAAATGGTAAGATTCTAGAAAGAGTTATACCAGCCAAGGCTTGCTTTGTCAGGTAGCAGATGTTCTGCTTAACATTTCCATGGAAACCAATTGGAAACCCCCACCATGTCTGATCAGAAGCTGAGCTGACCTAGGTAAAAATAAATGCTACTTCCATGCACACATGAACTGCCGCGGGCATGCCAGGGTGTCGTTAGCCTCTCCTGGACATGACCATTTCCTCCCCTGCCTCCACTTATCTCAGGGCTGCTGACTTGGATTCCCCAGAACTTCTGACCCGTGGCCTGGAGCTAAGCCCCAGCTGGCTGCAGAGTGCACAACTTGGCTACAGCATCCAACTTGGTCTAGAATTAGGAGACAAGTCACAGCAGAAGCCCCTGGCTGCAGCCCCCATCCATCCAAACTTCCATCTGTCCTCTCGGGGTGTGCAGTCCACTGCCCAGCACCCTCTTAGGTCCCCTCCTGCCCAGGTGGGCCAACTTTCCACTCTCCATCCATTGTCCCTCCCAGCCTTGAGGGGCTTTGGTGCTGTCTTCTTCCATTGTCCTCCCAAACTGCCTCTCCAGGGGCCCATTTTCTCTCCCATCTCTTTTTCTTCCTGGAAACTGAGGCTGTCAGCCTTTAGCCAGCCCCTAGAGGAATCAACAAAAGCCCTCAGCCTGGCCACTAACAATGGGGTTTACATAATTGCTCAAGAAAGTCTCCCCAGAGCAAGAGGGCAGGGGTGGCAGGAGGGCCAGACTCCCACTTACTTGTCCATCAGGGAGCAGTTCCTGAGTTGTAGGCCTTGGGTCTTGGCTTTGGTTTGGTCTGCTTTTTGCAATTCTAGGGATGGAACTCAGGGCCTCATGTGTGCCAGGCGAGCGCTCCACCACTGGGCTACACTCCCAGCCCCTTGGCTTAGGTTTACACAAAGGCTCTTCCCTAGCTCTCAGTAGGGCTTTCACTATGCACAGCTGGTAAAATTAACCTGGACAGCACCACTGTCCTCCAAGGGGTCTGGCACCCCGAGGCTTGTGAGGAAGGTCTTCCACTGCACTGGATGGGGTGTGGTCCTCTCCCACCAGGGAATGGGAAAGGAAAGCTAGAAAGACCAAAGTTCATGATGTCCGCACACCACTCCCCAGAATGTTCTCAGTGTGTCTGGTATTTGTGTGTCCCCTGTGCTGGTCTGAGTCAGTGTTCCTCCAGAAGGAGGGAGGGGAACCCAGGCAATGTCTCTTGTGGTTAAAGGTCTTCACTGCCAGGCACGTAGTAAAACCTTGCATATGGAGCAGAGGAAGGTCCTGCTCCCTCCTGGCCAGACAGCAGAACTGCTAGGGCAGCAGAGATGGACTGAGGCTGTCTGTCCTTGCCTGCTGAATTCGACCTGTGAAGTATGGAGAAGAGTGGACCTGGGCATGGACTCTACAGACCCCATCTACTGGGTCCATCCCTGCTCTGCCACCCAGCAGCTGTGTGATCTCTCAGCCTTGATTTCCTGACCTGTAAAATGTGGGTACTCATTCATAGCACTAGAGGACTTCTGAGAAGACTGATTTATTTAATGATCATGAAGCATCTGACCTTTCTATATGATCACTAAATCTGTGTTATTACTATTATTAATAAGCCTGCTGAATGCCTGCTACGTATCAGGCCATTGCTGGGGTGATGACACACATGTAACTACACAGAAATGGGCCCAGCCCTCAGGAGCCGATATTGCAAGCAGGGAGATGGACAAACAATAATTTATAAACTAGAAATTAGGCAAATGGAATCCCACATGATAAAAGCGATGGGTAAGGCAGGAGCTATGCGACCCTTGGGAGGGATCTCTCACTGGCCTCGGGGGTCCCTCAGAAGGTGATGCTTCCAGGACAGCTTACAGTGACATCCCAGGAGACTTCTGCCCTGGGCTCGGTCAGGTCAGGAGAAGTCAGCTGGCCACCGTCACCAGACTGGCAGTTCAGCAGGAACCTGGCTGGGGGTCGTCACGGCACTGTGGTGATGTAGACCAGTCTGTAAACAGGAGAATCCTGGAAGGAATTATAGAAGCCAAATGGACGCACATCTGCTTCTTGAGCTAGTGACCATTTTTCCAGGCCTCAGTTTTCTTCCTTTGCAGAGCGCCAGGCCCAGGAGGCATGGGAAACTGAGCCATCCTGGTCTGGAGAGAATGAATGCAAATGTTGGGGAGGGGCCCAAGAAAGACTTGTTTTCCCTTGCTGGTAGGTTGTCTATGATCCCCCTTAAGCCATCTGAAAGCCAAGGCCGTCTGTGACAATGTGTTTCAACTGATCTCTCTCACTCAGGTTGTGGTCTGGGCAACCTGCTCAGAGTCTCTTGAGGTGCTTCCTGCTAATAGGTGTGCCCCTGGGCTCCGACCCACACCTGCTGCTCTGTATTCCTTAGTTATAACAAGGGGCCCAGGTGACCTGATTGCACGGTTAAGTCTTCAACCCTCTGCACCAGGAGAGAGAGCTGGAGGCTCCCAAGAGGCAGCCACGAAGGGGGAGTTAGGCAGGCTGGGGGAGGGCATACTGTGAAGAGGAAGAAAGGTGCCCCCCCCCATGCACTTGCCCACGAGCTAGAAGGGAGAAGGGACCAGAGCCAGAGGCTCAAGACAAGCAGTGGTGGAGAAGTCCTTACTTCTGGGGAATCCTCAGCAGGGAACCAGTGCTGGCAGGACTGAGTTCCAGACCCAGATCCAAGAGGTAAGAGGTTCTGGTGGTGGGTGCTACAGGGCCTCCTGGCTGGCACTGGGTTTCGCTGCTCACGGTGGCAACAGCTGCCCTCATCCCAGGACAACTCTGCTTTCCAGAGCCTTGGTCTCCAGATTGTAGTAAGTGGTGGGGACAGCAGAATGGCACTGGGGGCTTTCTCTGAGGTGTGCTGTGTGGCTTTGGTCCTGCTGCCATCAGGTAAGAGCTGGGGCTGACTTCATCCTGATGGATGCTGGGAAGGTGAGGCCCTGGCAGCAGTGTGAGCCCTTCCCAGGCCACACACTCCCACACCTGTCATCATCATGTACACAGCCAATGCTCAGGGCCGTCCTGCGCCTGAGGCTCAGCTCCCATCCTCTTCCTCACCCTTTGGTCCAGCCACGTCACCTGCACCGTGCTTTCTGAAATGCTGCTTTCTTCTGTTTGTGTGGTTTTGCCCTCTACCTTCTTATCTCTGTGGGTCAAATGCTACCGATTTCCCCATGCTTCTGCAAAAACCCTATGCCCCACCTTAAAAGAATCTCTCCAGCTTGTTTCTTCGTTGTGTTTGATGGCTCTTCTCCTGCCTCTGTCTTCACCTTCCTGGTGAGCACCTGTCTTTTCTTTGTCAGTCCCAGCGCCTTGCTGAGGAACCAGGCCTGCTCCAGCTTTATTCCTCCACTGCTGCCACATGAATTAATATAAATCATTCAAGCTGCGTTCATTTTTGCCAGGCACAGTGGTGCATCTCTGTAATCCCAGCGATTCGGGAGGCTGAGACAGAAGGATTGCAAGTTTAAAGCCAGCCTCAGCAACTTAGTGAGACCCTGTTTCTAAATAAAATATAGAAAGGCTAGGGATGTGGCTCAGTGGTTAAGAGCCCCTGGAATTAATCCTTGATACAAAAAATTTAAAAAAAAAGCATTCTTGGTCTGGCGCTGTAGCTTAATGGTTACGGTGTGTGCCTAACGTGCATAAGGCCCTGGGTTCCATCCCCAGTACGGTGTGTGTGTGGGGGGAAGCATTAGGAACATGGCGTTGAGAAAGTGCTTTATGTATTTGTTCCATTTGTTTCCCTCTCACTTCTCTTGGTTTGGTTTTTTTTTTTAACAGAGAGAATCAATCTTTATTGAGTTTTTCACATGGCTTTCGTTGCTCTAACACTTAGTTGTGTATGTGGGCGTGGGTGCTGGGTTTTGAACCTGTGAACTCGCGCATGCTGGGCAAGCGCTGTAACCACTGAGCCACCTCTCTTAGTTTGGTATCTACTCAGCATCACCCTTCCTGCTCAGCAGTTGTCTCCAGGTCCTCCACAGCAATGTGCTGGATGCTTGGGCTAAGCATTCCTGCCTGTGAAAATGCCTCCGCTCACACACACTTCATGGAGGAGGTTATGGGGCTCCGCTGGGAGAAGAGATGCCCAGGACCAACAGCTGAGCTGGAACTCATTCCGGTGGAGTGTGTCAGAGGCTCTCAGTGTTCTTCCTAAGGATCAGCCTCTTGAGCATCACCTGAGAACAGACTAGAAATGCAAACTCAGGCCTCACCCAGACCTACTGAATCAGAAGTTCTGAGGGTAGGGCCCAGAGTTCGGCAAGCCCCAGGGGATTCTGATACACGCTCAAGTTTGAGAGCCGCTGGTTTGGTCACTGAGATGGGCTCTGGTACCCTGACTGGGGTCCATGAGTCTCCAGCAATACAGGAGGTTCCGGGAGCCCTGTCCTAGCACCTTGCCTCCACTAAGAAGGCTGTGTGCCGCAGAGCTCTGGGCAGAGATGGGTCCCTCCGGGGCAGAGGGCGGGTGGGCATGTGGCTGGGCCAAGGGTTGCTGCTGAGCCAGCTGCCATATGCCAACCTTACTTTGCGTGATTTATGAGTCTCTTCCCTAATATCAGCCACATATGGCTGAATTCATCCTAGGAGAGTTTCTGCCCCAGAAGATCCATTAATCAAGGAATCAATGGCATACCACCCAGCCTTCAGGACAGGTGTACATTTTACCTTAAGTTACATGGCCAAATCCTTTCTATGGATCCTTCATCTGATGACCTGATTCATAGCCAGCGCTATCACTATGGACCAGACACTGAGAATCACACATTTTAACTTTAATCCTTGCCACAACTCTATCTGGTAGGTGTTGTCAATATCATCCTCCTTGACAAACTAGGAAATTGAAGCCCAGAGAGGTTAACACACTTGTTTGAGATTACCCAGCTAGTAGGAGATAGAGTCATTGTTTAAGATTGTGTAGCCTACCCAGGATCCAGCACTCTTCTCTGCCCTTTGTAGCCTTTGATGTCTTCATTCTGAGTTTGTGGCCTTTTGAGGTCATACCAACCCTGGAACTCTTGTTCTGTTATTCCCATGCTGCAACTGAGAACACTGAGGCCCGGCCCTACACAGACCTCTCACTCCAAAGCCCTGTGCATAGCCCCACATCTCATCTCCTTGCTTGGCTGTTTCTTAGGGTGGGCCATGGCTGGTTGTACTACTGTCATTTTACAAGGTAGAAACAGACATTGAAACATGACAGAGTCACAGAGCAGGAAATTGGGTGCACAGGACACAGCAGACCTAAGGACACCATGTTCTGAGATTTGGGAACAGAGGAAACTGCTGATGATATGTCTGGAGCTGGGTATCTTCTCTCGCCCTAAGCAATTTGGCTAGACCCTGTCTCATAATAAAAAAATAAATGGGCTGGAGCAGTGGCTCAGGGGTTACAGCACTTGCCTGGCATGCACAAGAACATGGGTTCAAACCCCACCCAGTACCACATATACAATGAAGTGTCAGAACAACAAAGGCCACATGAAAAACTAAATAAAATTGATTCTCTCTCTCACTCTCACTGTCTTCCTCTTTAAAAAATAAAAATAATTTTTTAAAAAAGGACTGTGGATATGGCTCACTGGTTAAGTGCCCTTGGGTTCAATCCAATTGTAAGCACAGGGAAAAATGGCATGAAATTCTGCGCTCTCAAACTTGAGCATGTATCAGGAAGGTGCGCCCCAAACAGCCTACTCCAAAGGCTGAGGGCTACTTGTCTGCATCCCCTGCATCCTGGCCAGGGCTGTTTTCCCCAGAGATCCTCCTGGGATTGAGATTTCTGTTCTCAGAACATTAGTTTTGCATTTGTTCATGCCTGTGCATACTCTGCCCTGTGGTTTTACCCACCTCTTCCTGGAGGTCCAAGGAGTTCCCAGAGAGGGGACTTTGACTCAGGTCAAGAGGAACTCTTGGCTTATGTGACAGAAAAGAATTTCAGCACCCAGTCAGACACAAAGGTTTATTTATAAAGCAGAGACACATTCAAAGGAGAACGCAGGAGAGCTCCAGAGAGATCCTGCAAACCCTTGGTATGGATGTTGATGTTTATAGCAGGATGGTTACTGGTGGCTGGATTAGAAGAGGAATCAGGGCAGAGTTACAAATTCCATGCCATTTCTCCCTCTGCCTGCACACTGGATTGAACCCAGGAGCGCATAACCCGTGAGCCAGGTCCCCAGTCCTTTTTATTTTTTATCATGAGACAGGGTCTAGCCAAGTTGCTCAAGGCTTTAAGTCATTGAGGCTGGCTTTGAACTTGCAATCCTCCTATCTCAGCCTCCTGAGTCTCTGGGATTATAGGTGTATGCCACTATACCCAGCCCTGTTACTATTATTTTTTGCTGCTTTTTAAAAATCGGTGCATTAAAGTTGTACATTATTATGAGGCAATCATGTGCATATTCATACATGCAGACAATATAATCTAATTTGGCCAAAATTCCCTCCTCCCATCCCCTGGTCCCTTGCTTCTGTTGATCACCCTTTAAAATTGTGTGGCTAGCACACTATTGGTGGAACTGCAGACTGATACAGGCGCTCTGGAAAGTAGCGTGGAGAATCTTCAAAAAATTAGGGATGGACCCACCATACGATCCAGCTATCCCTCTTCTGAGTATTTTCCCAGAGGAACTAGAATCAGCACATTACAGTGACACAGCAAAATCTATGTTCATAGCAGCTCAATTTATAATACCTAAATTATGGAACCAACTCAGATGCCCCTCTCTGGATGAATGGATCCAAAAACTGTGGTATATATATACTATGGAGTTCTACTCAGCAATTAGAAACAACGAAATTGCAGCCTTTGAAGGCAAATGGATGGCAATGAAAGAAATCATGCTGAGCAAAGTTAGACAAACCCAGAGAGTCAAGGGTTGAATGTTTTTAGTCATTTGTGGAGGCTGGAGCAAAACCCAAGCCTGTGTGGAAGGTAGTCAAACTCATGTATTAGACCCAACAAAGGTGTAGCGACACATAATCTAGGGCAATCACAGTGATGTATGGGGCAAGGGGGAAGGTGGGGGAGAGCAGAGAGAGAGAATAGAAAGGGATCTAGGGGGTAATTCTGGCTTAATATATGCATCTCGGGCTGGAGTGGTGGCTTGGCAGTTACGGCACTTGCCTGGCATGTGCAAGTATGCGAGTTCAAATGTACATAACAAAGTGTTGGAGCAACAGAAGCCACATGAAAAACTAAATAAAATTGATTCTCTCTCTCTCACTGTCCCTCTGTCTTAAAAAAAGGAATATATGCATACCATATTGTTAGTGTAACAGGCATTTATGATTATACAATAACTCAATTTCTTAATAAAAATACAATTTTAAAAGTAAAAAAAAAAATTGTGTGGGAATATAGTTTCCTAGAGGTGCAAAATATATCCCTCCATGGTACTTTTTGCAGTCGATGGCATGGGTCAAGTGTTCAGGTTAAGGACACGGGCTGCGTGGCTCACTGATGCTTGTTTTGCCTTTTTTAAATTAGTTTGTCGATGTTTCCTGCATTCCAACAGCTTGTGAGCACTTCTAAGATTCAGTCCTTCTTCTTTTGCATCCCCAAATCCCTATCTCACATCCAGGGTGGAGAATGAAGAGTTCTTCATGAAACCACCCAGTTTTCACCAGGTACCTGGAGCTGTGTGTGCTCAGCTTGTTGACTTTGCAGATAAAGTCCTGGCAGCAATCGATCCAAAAGATGGACAAATAATGCAATTCATGGGCAAGAGTGCCCGGTGCTTCCCTGAGCTTCTCCACACCCATGCCTAGCCAACAGGTGAGGGGCTTTCTTGGGGAGTCCCTAAATGCCTAAACATCCCCCTTTTACCTTGAATCAGAGTTGCGTTGGAATTGCCTGTACTTCTTTGTACTCCCATTGAATTGTGAACTGCAAGAAGACCAAGACACCCACAGCTCCTAATACAGTGCCTGGCACACACTAAGGTGTTCAGTATATGTTTGCTGATTGAACGCACGAGTGGAATAAAACTGCCATTCTCGCTTTGTCCTGAGAGTCTCAGGTTGTTCTCAACTATCTCTTCTAATCCGGTCTGTTGACTTGGGTTTTCATAAAATCAGGAGAGGTTTGACCCAGTGCAAATTCTTTCTCATCAGGCGTGGGCGACTCAGCATTTGCAAGTTAATGCCAAATCAGCGCCTGATTAAACAGACAATGTAAGAGCAAGGATTACAGAGCAGAGAAAGTGCAGCAAATACAGATGGGGATGCCCCTGGCTTGTTAGAAGACTGTCTGACATACTAATGAATTCCTTAAAAGGCTAAGGCAGTGGAAGCTGCAACTTTGGAATTATCTAAGGTTTTCCTTTAAAGTGGCAGCAGAGAGGAACCGGTGGAGGCTTCTCAGTGGTCCGAGCAGCAGTCTTCTCCAAGCTTTTGCCTAGGGCTGTGTCTCAGCTCTGCACAGAAGAATCTTCACTGTATTTGCATACAAATTGCAAACATCTACAAAGTCTTCACTCAAGCAATTTTTAAGTGAAATGTTACTGCTTCCCTGAAGGCTATAATTCCTTAGTTTTTCCCTTCAATATTCTTCTCACTCAGCAGCCACTCACAGTGACCCAGATTTTTTCCATCACAGGAGTGCACAGGAGAGTGGAAGGAGACACAGGAAAGAGAAGGGGCTGATTGATCCAACCTGCTTTTTAGGACACCCAGGGTCTGGCCTAAGTGTTTAAAGTACTACTTCAATTAGTTCTCAAGCCAACTCTGGGCTAGATACTATGATCGCTTCCATTTGCAACGAGGAAATCAAGGATCAGAAATACCTTATGAATCTCTCAAGGTCACACAGCTAGGAAATGGCAGGGCCTAGAAGCCAAGGACATCTGACTCCCAGGATTTACTCTTCAACTACAGTATAAAAAAAGTAAAGCACTTGCTAATTACAGTTCTTTAAATATCTTGAGGAATTCTTACAATATTCTTCACAATCATTTGTGGGGTCTACTGACTTAGCCCTAAACTGTTCTCAAATCCAAACGTGCTGGGAACTTTCTGGGGCTAGTCACAGTAGGATTAGCTACGTGATTTGGGGGGTTTGGTGAAAAATGAAAGCATGGGTCACCTAATTTGTAAATTATTAAGAATTTCAAAACAAGGACAGTAGAACATTAGACCAAGGGCAGGGCCCTTCTTACTTAGCATAGGACTCTGTACAACTGCATAGGCTGGTCTTGAGTTAGGCTTCCAGGTAGAATGCACATTTGTTTTCTGGTACCTGTTTTCTTAGACCAAGGGCAGGGCCCTTCTTACTTAGCATAGGACTCTGTACAACTGCATAGGCTGGCCTTGAGTTAGGCTTCCAGGTAGAATGCACATTTGTTTTCTGGTACCTGTCTGTATCAGGTCTGACACATGACAGATGTTAAAAAGCTGTTGGCTACTTCAATGAGACAGTGCAAAAACATGATCTATTCTATGCCAAGTGGTGTTCTAGATATAAGGGTCACAGCAGACACATGTGCAAAGCCCTGGCCCCATGACACACGCATGCTAGAAAGACAGAAAAAGAAACTGAATCATGTATGAGATGATTCCAGTAAAAGCCAGGTGTAGTGGCACCTGCCTATAATCTCTGCAATTCAGGAGGCTGAGGTTAAGAAGAGCTCAAGTTCAAAGCTAGGTTTAGCAATTTAGCAGGACTCCTAGCAACTTAATGAGATACTGTAAAAAGAAAATTTTATATAAGTTTATATATATATATATATAAAAGAAAAGGCTAGAATGTAGCTCAGTGGTAAAGCATCCCTGGGTTCAATCCCCAAAACCATTAAAAACAATTATTCCAAGACATGAATAGGTGTTAGGCAGGAAGTACAATACAGCAGTAGGATAGAGTAACTGGAAAGGGCTAACTTTAGATTTAGATGGGGCAGGGGTTAGTATGTGATGCAAGACCTGAGTGATAAGAGTCAGCTAGGAGATGCCTGGAAGGCTGCTTTGGGCAGAGGGAGTGCAAGGCCTGTCAGAGAGAAGCACTTCCCTTGAATGAATGAATGAATGAATGAATGAATAGATGGCATGAGTGGAATGGGAGTGGATTCCCTACCAGGGTTTCCTATAGGTTTTCAGCCAGAGTTTTCACTGTGTTCCCAATCCATGATGCCCCCCCCCTTCCTGTCCAACTCCTTTTTGTGTTACTCTCCTATTCGCTGGGCCAGTCTTTTTTCACTTCCTCCAAAGGGTGACCTCTTCCCTGGCCGGACCTCTACCCGAGGACCCTCTCCTGAAACATACCTCCCCCACTTCACATGCAGGCTCCTTCTCAGGTCTCAGGGAAAATGACAGGGCTTTGAGAGGCCCAAGTTCAAGCTAAAAATAATAATCTCTTTAATAAAACCTGGATGATTTCCTAACCAAATTAGATTTTAGTTTTGTCTGTAAACTCTATGAGGATATCATAGATCAGGGTTCATATCTATTTCATTCATTTATGAATCTTAGTTGAGTTAATAAATTTGAAAGCTGATCTCCCTCCTCTCCCTCACTCCTTCATGATAGGGTAGTGGTGTTAATAGGCAGGTAGAAGCCGGGAAGGCAGTACACACCTGTAATCCCACCCACTCAGGAGGCTGAGCCAAGGGGATGTTAAATTTGAGGCCAGCCTCAGCAACTTAGCAAGACCCTGTCTCAACAAAAAATAAAAGAGTGGGGATGTTGCTCAGTGGTAGAGTACCCCTGAGTTCAATCCCCAGGGCAGGGGGTAGGAGTGAGAAGTCAGATAGAAGTGAGAGGAATTCTGTGCTAGCAAACATCAACTATCTGGTTGATTAATTAATCACATAGAACCTCAGGATTCCAATAGGAAAGATCTAGTTCCTCCTGAGAGCAGTCTGTGCAATAAGCTGTGGCACAGCACGCTACTAAAGTTCAGGAGAGAGGGGTGCAGGCATCAGGTAGGCAGGGGAGGCTTCCTGGAAGCGGTGATTCCTGAGTTGACCCTTAACCTATGACTAAGGGTGAGTGAGCCGGCCTTGAGGAACTGCAAGAAGTGTGGCTAGGGCAGGGAGCAAGAGAGGAAACTGATGGGAGCTGAGTTTTCATAGTACCTAGGCAAAAGACAATCCAAGAGAAATTCTCCAAAGAATACTGACATTTGGGAATAGCAAAATATTGCAATGGGAGCTTAGGTGCCATTGTAAACTGAGTATATTCAAATATGTTGCGGCAAGGAGAAGTTTTATTTTTTATTGGTGCATTATAATTATAGATAATAGTGGGATTCATTGTTACATTTTTGCACATAATGAACATAATTTGGTCAGTTTAGTTCCCCAGTACCTTCCTTTTTCTTCCTCTCCTCACTCTCCTAAGGGTAAGGTTTATTTATTTTTTTCCCTCTTTGTACCAGGGGTTGAACCCAGGGGCACATCCTCAGCCCATTTTTATTTTTTATGAGACAGGGTCTCAACTCAGGGCCTAAGTTGCCGAGGCTGGCTTTGAACTTGCGATCCTCCTGACTCAGCCTCCTAAGCTATTGTGATTACAACATCACCATGCCCAGATGAGAGCAAGTTTTTAAGACAAAAATGAGGAGTATTACATAAGATATTTTGAAACAATAATCCCTGGCCACAATATTAACAACAGTGACATCGGACCAAGGTTGAACAGTTGCAGGGCGGGTGTCCTTGTATGAGCACTTTTTGTATAAGGTTGTGGGGGCTTCTGGGAAAGTTTGTGATTCTGGCAGCCCTTTGTGATGGTTGCTATTGGTTATCATGGGTAAGAACTCTTTCTTCACAACCTCCCAGCTTTGTTTGTTTGTTTTTTTTTTTTTGGTAGGGTTAATACCAGTGACTCCACTTTGTTTCTGACAACTTTGACATTTATTTTATAACACAGGTGCTAATCATGAAGGACCTTGGGTGGCAAGAAGTTTGGTGTTTATTTGAAAAGAGTGCAATGAACTGAATGCTTGTGTGCCCCTCAAATTCTTATGTTGAAATCCTAACCCCTGCTGGGTGTAGTGGCACCTGCCTGTAATACCAGTGACTAAGGAGACTGAGGCAGGAGGATTGCAAGTTTGAGGCTAGACTCAGCAACTTAGTTAGATCCTATCTCAAAATGAAAACTTGGGAAGGTAGCTCAGTGGTAGAACACTCCTGGATTCAATCTCCAGTATAGTTAAAAGAAATACTAACTCCTAATGTTTTCCTGACACTTAGTTGTGTATGTGGTGCTATGGTTTGAACCTGGGTTCTCACACATTCCAGGCAAGCACTCTACCTGTAACCCCTAAAGTGATGATATTAGGAAGCGGGCCCATTGGGAGGTGATTAGGTATTGAGAGTCAACTCTCGAGTGGGATTAGTACCTTTATGTGATGGTTAATCTTTACTACCAATCTAATTGGATTGAGATGCCTAGGAAATTAGTCAAGTACACTTCTGGGTGTCTGTGACGATGTTTCCAGAAAAGTTGGCATGTGGGACAGCAACTGAGCAGGGAGTCCAATCCTAAGTGTGGGCACCACCAACAAATAGCCTGGGGGTCTGAATGGAACAACAGTGGAAGCAGGAGGAAGACCACAGGTGCAGGTGGACTTAATTTTTGAGCGGGTGCAACCATTGCTGCTGCCATTGCCTGTGAACACCAAGCCCCAGCTTCTCTAGCCTTTCAAGACTGACACACTAGCAACTCTCCAGGGTGCTGCCAGGCCTTCAGCCTTGAACTGGGCTGATCATGGTTCCAGCTTCTTGTACTGAGTAGCTGTTGGTCTCTCTGACTCTCCAGCCTGCAGGTGACCATTGTGGGACTACCCAGCCTCTGCAGCTCTGTGAGCCATTCTAATAAATTCCCTTTTACAATACACACATGCATCTATGTATATATTCATTCTGTTGGTTCTGTTCCTCTAGAGAACCCTAATAGATCTTATGAAAGAGATCCGAGACAACTCTCATGTGAAGGTACAAGAAGGTGACCATCTGCAAGCCCTCCCCCACCACACTGGCACTTTGCTCTTTGACTTTCACTTTCCTGATCTGTAAAAAAAATAAATTTCTGTTGTTTATAAGCCACCTAGTCTCAGGTACTTTGGTTATAACATCATGGACTGACTAAAAGTGATAGAGTGCTTTAATAATTTCAAGCAGGAAACTGACATCTCCAGGACTGGAGCGGTGGCTCAGTGGTTATGGCACTTGCCTGGCATGTATGGGGACCTGGGTTTGAACCCCAACACCTTATACACAATGTAGTGTCGGAGCAACGAAATCCACGTGAAAAATTAAAATTGATTCTCTCTCTCTCTCTCTCTCTCAGTATCCCTCTCTTTAAAAAAAATTGTGTTCTACCTTTTGGGGGGAAAAGTGACATCTCCAGATGTTCATTATAGAAAATTCTCTCTTCATGGTAAAGAAGAGGATAAACTCTTTGAGTAGCAGTGGACATCTGTATTTTTATTAGCCAAAATAGTCCTCCTCCTTTTTCTAGAAAAAGAAAAAAAAAAAAACTTTCTCTTGTGGTTTGGATAGAAGCTTCCATTTTATTATAGGTTCTATTTGCTATCTATTGCTGAGCACCAAATTGCCCCACAATTTAGTTGCTGAAAACATTATCTCACAATTTGAGGGGTCAGGAATTCAGGAGTGGCTTAGGTAGTTGTAGCTTAGGGACTCTCATGAGGTTGCAGTCAGGGGGTCAAGCCAGGGCTGTAGGCGTCCCAAGACTCTGATGGGGACAGAGAATACACCCCAAGCTCACTGATCAGGCGTTCAAGCTTGCTCACATGGGCCCTCTCACTCAGAAAGAGTGAGAGAACATTTCAGATGGAAGTCATAGTCTTTTCATCACTTTGTACTGGAAGGAGATTCTATGGCTTTTGCTATCTTCTATTTATGAGACAGCCACTGGCAAATCCGCCTCACTGGAAAGCAGAGTTTATACCAGGATATGACTGCCAGGAGATGGAGATCCCTGGGGAACACCTTAAAAGTTGCCCACCACAAAGATCTCTCTTCCCCAGGTCAGATGACCCAAGTGCAGCCAATCAGAACATTTCTTTGGAATTGTTGAACTTGACTAAAAAGAAGAAATCTTTTTAAAGTTACAGCCTTTTTAAAAGTCATATTTTTTAAAAAAATTTTTTAAGACTGTGAGGAGAAAGAGAATCAATTTTATTTATTTTTTCCATCTGGTTTTTGTTTTCCCAACATTTAGTTGTGTATGTGGAGCTGGGGTTCAAACCCAGGTACTTGTGCATGCCAGGCAAAAATTGAGCCACCACTCCAGTCCCACATTTGTGTGTGTGTGTATGTGCTGAGTATTGAACCTGGGGTGCTTAATCACTGAGCCACATTCCCCAGCCTTTTTTTATTTTTTTAAGGCAAGGTCTCACTACATTGCTGAGGCTGGCCTCAAATTTGTGATCCTCTGCTTCAGTGTCCACAGGCACTGGGATAGTTATGGTAATTTGGTGACTCTGGACTGCCATGTTCTCCACTAAAAGGGAACAACGAAGGGAAGAATGAAGCTAACACTTAAGGGAAACAGAGACCTTTAAATGAAATGGCTTCTGGTTCTGGTTCTGTTTGGCCCAGAGACTCGTGCTCTGGCCATTTCCACAGTTGGGTTGTATGAGTCAGCATTACACCCCTCTCTTCTTGCCGAAGCTAATTCAAGGTGGGATTCCGTCATTTGTAACAAGAGAGTGATGACTGACTGACAGATCCAGAGTCACAGTGAGGCAGGAAGACCAGTTAGGAAACTTGCAGGGAAAAAATGATGAGGGTCTGAAGGAAGAACACTGGGATGGTGATTAGGGTCAAAACAGGAAAAGACGTAAGAACTAAAGGCAGGGACCATGGAAGATTCTCTTATTCACCATTGCATCCTGAGAGATGAGCAATGGGTCTTGGCATATAGTAAGTCCTCAGTAAATATTTGTGAAAATGAAAGATAAAATGAATGAATGCAGGGAGGGATGGAAAGGGAAGACTTGCTGACTAGTAGGGTACAGAAAAAGTGAAAGTGAAAAACTAAACCTTAGACTCAGGTGGGGAGGGGAGACGAGTTTAGTTTTGAACTCCTGGCATGCTTTCTAGGTGAGTGGCCATTAGGGAGCAGGGTACTTAGCTCATGAGGAACATCCCTGACCCGTCTCCTTGGATCTGTCCATCTAACCCACAGAGTGACGTGCACTCCAAGCCTCCTCCCGCATGAGAGAAAGGCCTGCTTTTGCGAATGAGTAAAGTTCACAACCACCACAGGGACTGGTGGTGCTTGATCAGGAATGGGCTGAAGTTAGCATGACAAAATCAGCTATCAGCTGCCAGTTTAATATGTCCTTCTGACTTCCTGAACAGCGGGTCTCTAAGGTCCGTCGTTCGACAGCTCACTCCCCGGCCAGACTGCAGAAGATTGTGGAGATGAGCTGAGAGGCTTGAAATTGGATATTCAGAAAACACATTTGCTCTTCTCCTTTGGGGACATTCACACCGACGCTGGGCACAGCTGGCAGCTTCATAGCAAGCAGCATTGGAAAGCTGGTGGAGGAGGGAAATGCCCCCTTTCATAAGGTGCTCTGTATAGCCAGAAGCCATCTAGGGAAGTGGTTAAGCAAGGGTTGTTAAATGTCACCAGGATTTAGTTTGAAGCACTGACTGTTCACATCCCTAGGCAAGGGTCATTAGCCTGTGTCAGAAACGCAGCTTCAGTGGCTCCAAGCCTCCCCTGCTGCTCCCAGCTTGCAGAATGCCCACCTGACACAGCAGAGCCACCTTGGCTTCCCTGCAAGTTCCTCCTGCCAAGCAGCCAAATAGTCCAGAGCAAAGACTCCTTTTATGGCCCAAATTGGTTCTGCACTGAAGACGCAGTGTCCCACCCCTGGGCTCTGGAGGGCTGGGTGGCAGGTGCAGGGGGAACGGAGCTGTGGACTTGTGGGTTGCAAATGGCAAAGCCCTGTGATGGCAAGGGGCAAGTGTGCTTGGCAGTGTCAGAAAGGGTCCAAATTGCTTCAGCACCACAGCTACATGATATCAAGACAGGATATAACGTCATTATTCAATCTTTTTTAGATTAAACTTGTCATGGAAAATTTCAAATATATAAAAAGCAGAGATTAATATCCACAACCCAGTTTCAACAATTATCAATTTATGGCCAATAAATTGTTTCTTCTGTACCTTTCAGAATTATTAAAGTGAATCCTTGATATCAATCCATTTTATTTCAGCACTCTGACTTGAAAAATTAACCACACAGGGACATGGGGTATATATAGTTCAGAGGTAGAGTGCTTGCCTACCATGAGGTCCTGGGTTTGATCCCCAGCACTGCAAAAAAAAAAAAAAAATCATAATTCCTTAATCCTGATGGGATCTTTATACTGGCACTACCATCTTTGCCCACCATCTCTAAGAGGAACAATGTGTCAAATACAAAGCAATGCAAAAAGGCAAAGGATCAAGGCAAGGCAGGATCACACCCAGGCTGATGTGCTTAGCAACTTTAGCAACTTTAAAAGCATTCCTAGAAATATCGTAATAGAGAAGTTTAAAAAACACAAAAACAAAAGAAAGCCCTTATATTTCCAACTCACCTACTGGCACTTACCAGTGCTACAAGGATAGCCCAGTAGAGAACTAAGAAGTGTCCCAAGTTAAAGGAGATTCCTTATCCAGGCAACTTGTGGCTGGACTGACCAACTGAGGGTCCTAGGCTTCTGTTAAGTCAGAGGCAACTTCATGATAATGTGGATTTGTTTAAGCTTTCCTTCTAGCAGAATTATATAACAATGGTATTAAGTATTTCTGGGGAGTAAGTTTTATTAAAGCATAATTCCTTATAACAATAGTTATTGCTCACTGAGCTTTACATTTATCCTGAGGGTTAAGTTAAATGGGAAAATGAGATAGAAATAGCTCAACTGCTCCAAGGACAGTTAAACAAAGAGTCACGTATATGGAGGAGCAGGACGAGCAGGGTGTCCCCATGCAGGAGTGGCCGAGTGGGGAGTAAGGGCCCAAGCAGTGGAGGAGACTGTCTATGCACAGTACGGCTGGAGGCGAGGGTGGCAGGTGTCAAAGCCCATGTTTTTGTCAAATATTTTGGCACTTACAGCTACAAGGACAGCTGATGAGAGAACCACCCATCAGAGAGGACAAGGTCGTCCGTGTGAGGAAGGCTGAGCCATCCTACCAGGCTCTCAGGACAGTGTGCTAACGCACCATGTGGGCCACCAACACTGCTGGGGGTCTGTTGAATGCCCACCCAGAATCATTTTTTTCCTGCCTCTGGATTTATTTACACAAACAGCACAGGAGGACACCAGCCCCCTACAGACAGGGGCCCAGGGGTCACACCAGTCCTTCTGTCCTCACATTCACAGACAGAGGCTTTTACTGTGGAGACTTCACAGGGGCTGGGTACTCTGGGAATTGGAGTTGGAGCTGAAGCTGGAGTTAGAGCTGAAACTGGAGCTGGAGTTGCAGGCTAGGCCTTGTCTTGGGCTTTGGCCTTTGGCCGGCAGAGCCTGTGATCCTGGGCAATGTGGGCATGAGCACGCTTCCCAAGCTTGGGGTGGGCAAGGAAGGCAAGGCAATCAAGCGTGCGGCTGGCACCTTTGGCATCTTGGGCTTAACCTCCTTGGGCTTTACGAGGGCCTTGGCAGCCTCAGTTTGTGCACTCGTGGCCTTGGCAATGTTTACCTGCATCTTTTTCAGGCCCTTCTTGTGCTTCTTGCAAAACGCATGTTTCTCAGGAACTTGGGGTCTACCCCCTTAATAGATTCATATCTTTGTGATCGTAGTTTCTTGATGCCATTTCTGTGCCATTTTTTCAGGACTGGTTGTGCATGGTGTGGTTCTTGGATTTGGCCATGTCTGCATCATAAGCCACTGCTCCAGGAGCGCTTGAGACTGGAAGAGGAAGAGCCAGAATCTTTTATACAAACAGTATCATCCCAGTGTCTACCTGGTCAGTTAGAGGGTGATATTACAGACATGTTCACTGGTCGTAAACAAGTGATAGAGGTCTCAAATATTTGTGTCTGTGGAGATCACTAGTCTCACACATGAAGGAAGGAGGCAACTTCTCAGTCCAGGTACTAGGAAAAGTCCAGCGGGTCTGGCTCAGAGAAGCCACTATCTATTGGAATGTCAGGGTTTTTCATATTTTGATCCCTCAGTTCCATCAGGACTATTCTCACAACTGTCCTCAACAGCCTTTCAGTACCAGCACCTTCAAATCCTTCCCTAACATTCCTCTGTTGTTAACAGCTGCACCCTCCCATTTGAATTAGCTTCAAGACTGAATGAGCTCTATGGTAATCTTTCCCAGAACTGCACTGTAGGTAGAAGTAGGGACCAGGCTTCTGCCAGGCTGGGCTCATGGATAGCATCAGTGGCAAAATGATCTCTGGAATGACCAGGGCGGTTGGGTGGGAAGGGCCCAGCATTATTGGGTGCACTTCCACCTGTTCACCCTGGAGCCATCGCTGGAAGACTCAGTAATGGCAATATAGTTGGCCAAACCCAGGGAGTCCTCTACAACAAAGCCTGTATTTTGAAGTGGGAGTTGGCATTACCATGGCTCCCCAGGCTTCCAAGGAAGAAACCATGATCAATTCCATTTATTTTTAAAATATAGTCCAGAGACCTTAAATTCAAACACTGATGACCCAGGGCCTGTCTCAGTTAAGTGATGTAATCAGTTCTTGTTAGTCTTCCCTTCTCTCTTGAAAGCATAAAGTGAGTCACCTTTGGCACAGAAGAGGCCTTTAAACCAACCTTTTCACAATATATCTCAAATTTGGCATCCATTGGAAGCATATAATTACACAAAGTCGTGTGCTAGCTGAGTTGGCAGAGGCTCTCTAAATGTAGCTGAAGGGATTGCTGTTGTCTTTAAGGCAAAACATCTTTCTCGAGCAGGCTTACAAGTCAAACTGCGTTGGAGCAGACAGGAAAGTGAATTACTAGGAAATTATCCAGCTTTAAGATTTCTATTACTGAAATTACCCTCAGACCATTCGCTAGCTTCCTCCAACTCTGCATCGCCCAAATGTCCTGATGATCTTGTGCTCTCAGACTTTCTATTCCCTAGGCCATCTCACTTGCCTTAATGCCTTGCCTAGAGCTTGGTTAGCCTTTCCATATTATGCTTGTTACCTGTGATTCTGTCCCCTTAGCAGTCCTCCCACTCCAGCATTCCCTCCCAGGACAATTTTATTTATATATATATATTTTTTTTTTCATATTTTTGCTCTTCACTATCCACTCTACCTAAGGTCATTCTTAGCTCTTTTTTTTTTTTTTAATAGAGAAGGACAGTGTGAGAGAGAAAGAATCAATTTTATTTAGTTTCTCATGTGGTTTTCATCGCTCTGACACTTTGTTGTGTATGTGGTGCTGGGGTTTGAACTCGTGTCCTCACGCATGCCAGGCAAGCGCCATAACTGCTGAGCCACCACTCCAGCCCCTTTGCTCAATTTTGTAGCAAATTATGTGCCTTGCAAAGTTTAGTTAGGGACAATTAATGATTTCTGTGCATTTAAACATCCCAGGCACTTTTCTATGTGTTACCACATGAAAAGTGTTGTTCAGGACACCTTGATATTCAGTGTGATCACCTGGAAGAGTGGTAAATAATACAGAACATCTGAGCTCACCTGAGGGCGACTGAACAAGATAGCCAGGTGTGCAATGTTCAGAATGAGACGCACTGGTTAATGCACATCAGAATCTCCTGAGAAGCTTTCTATTTCATGTATTTTGAAGTTCTGTTACTGGGTGCACGTACATTTAGGTTTATTTTATCTCTTGATGAATTTGCCCTTTTATCATTACAAATGGCCCCTCTTTATTCCTGGTTATGAATACTAGCCTGATAGCCACTCTAGATTCTTATGCTTA
>PVKS010019041.1:0-39097 GCA_004027875.1 Aplodontia rufa
GTGTTGGTCCTAATTTTTCTTCTAGCAGTTGTATGGTCGCTGGTTTAATCCCTAATTCCTTGATCCATTTAGAATTGATTTTTGTGCATGGTGAGAGATAAGGATCTAATTTCAGTTTTCTGCAAGTGGCTGTCCAGTTTGTCCAGCAAGGAAAGGAATTTTTTAAAAATTTTTGAGTACTATCAGTATTATTGGAATAGTCAGAGACTTGCAGATTGAAATTAGAAGCGCACCCATTTGTAAAAATAGTTGTGTGTGTGTTTTAAGAGCATGCTTGGTCCTTGATAATGCTGTCTTCTCCTTCAACTGGAAGTTACTCTCTGTTCCCAAGCCTGTAATGAAGCAGTGGTTGAGAATTTAAGGAACAAAGATTTCGAGAACCAAGGGTGAATCATGCATTAGAGACGCTTTAACAACTACTGTGTGCTCCTTCTTTGTAGGTGTTTCTATTTAGAGTTTGGCTAAATTTCCATATTTAGGATAATAAGCTAAACTGGGTGGGAAGGGATGGATAATAATTAAACCAACATTTTGGGCAAAGTTAATGAATGCATAAATATTGTTAAGTGGCAATTTCTTCATGTGATAATCTTGTGGTGGAGTTATTTAAGGCAAAATTTTAATGCCAATATTTTGGGTGCTGGATACACTTATTATTCATATTGTTAACATGGTTAATTCTTGGTTAAAAGTGTATGGATTATCTACATCAACTATTTACTTCTAGATTGTTTTCTTTTCTTTTTTTTTTTTTTTTGCCAATCTGATGATTTCCAAGCTAGTTCTTTGCACTACTACTTCTTTTTGATATAAATGAAGAGATTACAAATTAATTTTTTAAAGTTGGCTAAGAAAAACATAATTTGAAAAATCAGATCAAAATTGCAGCTAGGTGGAAAGTTTCTATTTTTTTGTTTTAATGTTGGTACAACTGCTTGCCTTTGCCAGTCTGTGTGATTGAGAGTTAACTGAGCCGCCTGACAAGGGCATTGATTTTGCCTTCTTATTGATCAGGGTAGATGTGAGCTAGAGAAGCTGTGATGGATGATGGTACCAGAATGTTCCTGGCAAAGGCTGTGAGTCTGTGTCTTGTTCTACCTCATTAAATCAAAGCAGAATATGAAAAATGATGTCTCTGGCCTGGCAAGTCTTTCTTGGGATGCAGATAATCAAATTTTCTGCTTATTTGAAAAGGACCAAATCCTGCCAACTGATCTTTAATAAAATGTTATTGTAAGAGGGCATGTAAATCATCTTTTCCATCTTAATCTTTTAAAAATCCTCCCTCTAGAACTCGTGACATCAGTTGTAGGTGGGATTTGGATTCTGGTGGGCAAGGTGCCAGAGTCACACCGCAGAGGAGGACCTGACCTAAACCAGGTAGAATTTCAAGATCTGACCAATGAACTAAGGTTCAAGAAAGGTCTCTGGTCCCAGATGGGGCAATGGAGGAGAATCTGGCTCCTCTGGACTGAGCCAGCACAGGTCTTGGGTTCAAGAGTTAAGAATGATGGCATAGACTCTTTCCTAAGAATACCCTAGCTAGGTTAGTTAGTAAGGAACCACATGGGGTGGCAGCCTAACATGGAATCTGGGATGTGATTTAATTCCAAATCTCAACTAACTGAATTGGGAGCTCAGGCAGGGGCTATTACTGCAGGCTGCCTCTGTCACTGTTTACTTGGAAACTAAGGTAGATCAAGGCTGCATCAGTGGTCCTCACTGGGAAGAACCGGAGAGGTGAGTGATATGGGGGTGACACCAACAGATATTGAGCTCATTATTGTTTGTGAACATTAAAGAAACACACCGAGGTGGTTTGGGAACTCTGAAAACACCTTCCCTATGTGCAATTGCTGTACATACTTGTGAAGAGCCCTGTGCCAACCCAAGAACCTCAGGGATACCTTTTCCCTTCGAAGAGTAGTGGCCTTTTTCAGCCAGAGGTATTTTGTGAATAATACTGACTGAGAAACACTCCTTGTGGTTGTCTTAGTTTTACATCTCTCAACGGAGATTCAGTGAGCACAGTTCTGTAGTGATAATCTGCAAGATCTATATCACAGATGCCTACTTATTCCTTATCAGCAATGTCTGGATTTAAGGCTCACGGATGCTGCAAATGTCCAGTGGCCGAATCAGTAAAGATATTTTCAAAGTCTTTATATACCTATTGGATCTTAAACAATTTTTGCTGATGGTTGTCAATTTGTTGATCAGCATTAGGACCGGATTGCCTTCCACAAGTTCCACAGTGTTAAAGAGGCACGTTAATGCTGTGGGGTACAAAGTGACGAGCAAGCTATTCTCTACTTGTGACAAAGAGTTATGAGGAAACAACAGCAAAGCTGACTCATTAATGCTGCATTTACTACCCTGTTTAGAAGAGTCTGGAGATGAATTGCTCACTTTTTTTCCATGGAGGCAGACAAATGAAAGAGTGAATAAACTATAGCTGGGGAAAGTGGAAGAGAAAGATTACATTTTGATTATGTTAATAAGATTCAAAACCAAACCAATGCTGATTAAAATCGGCTATCCTCCAGTAGACTTAATATGAAGACATTGAAAGCATTTTTCCTTTCTTTCTTTCTTTTTTTTTTTTTTTGTGGATATGAAGGTGGCTGTGTGTTTCATTTTGTCTGAATCTCACTTTGTTTTCTCTGTGTTGACAACATGACTTAACCCTGTAAACAGCCCCCTGACAGATCCTATTACTTAGCTTTTCAATTGCTTGAAATCTGGAACTGTAGTCACAATACAGCTCACCAGTCTGTTCAGAAATACCAGGGAGCTCATGTAGAGTGCAGCCTCTAGGGTTTGATGGATTCTGCACACATTAAAGGATGCTACCTTTGGAAAAATGAACGAGAGTATAAAATTTTTCCTATAAATTAGTAATTGCTGTCTTTGGTCAAAGTCCAAAGACTCCAGCTGGTCATTAATTCCCCATAAATGCCCTGTGTGGAGAGTTATTGCTTCAGAGGGTTTTCAGTGGTGTATTTTCAGTGAGCGATGTGGTGTGAATTGGTATTTATAGGGTACTTTTGAGATGATTAGTGTAAAGCATTAGGTGAGCTATTTCCAATAGTCCATTTGGAACCATATCCTCAGGCAGCAGCTGAATAGGCATTTTGAATCTACATTCCCTAGACCATGGGAATGCATACTTAATGTAAAAGCCTGGTCATAAATGTTGACTTTAAAATTAGAGCTCCTTCTGTGATGAGGTTTGGCATCCTTGCCAGGACTTTTCTAAATTTTGCCCCCCTTTCTACAGTGATATCATGGGTTGGGCAAAAATGTTTTGCGAAGTAGTCTAACATCTGATACTTGACAGATCCCCTGAGAGTGTGACCTCAGGTTTATAGTACCGTGGGAAACACAAAACACCAGAAAGGCCATGTAAATATTTCACGTAGTGTTCTCCTGTTCCAGGAGATGCTTGGCCTTGACCTGTGCTTATGTGTCTCTTCTGATTATCTCTTGTACCTCGAAAACTCTTTTTGTCTTTAAGATAGGTTACGTAGGGGCTGGAGTGGTGGCTCAGCAGTTGCAGCGCTTGCTTGGCATGTCCAAGGATGCAGGTTCGAACCCCAGCACCATGCACACAACAGAGAGTCAGAGCAATGAAGGTCACATGTAAAACTAAATAAAAAATTGATTTTCTCTTTCTCTCTCTTTTTCACTGTCCTTCTCTCTTAAAAAAAAAAAGGGTATGTATTCAGTTGTCCTCCCTTTCTATCTTTGGTCATCATTACTTAACATTGAAAAATTTCTGTTGTGGGAATCAGCCTCCTCTTTCATGTTCTTAGGACCTGTGCTTAAGACACTTCCTAATTCCTCGCTTTCCTTGCTGTGGCCTATGTTAGCATTGGTGTACTTACTTTTTAAATTTTATTGCTTTAATATTAACAAGTTTGCAATGAAGAATGATAGTGGAAAGGAACCGACTTTCCTACCTTTTCATTCTGTCTTATTTTGGTGAAGCAAAATAAAGATGTAGATTTTAAAAGGATAAATGGTAATTAGCCTGTGTTAATCTGAAACTCAGTTCTTTTGAATTTGGGGATGTACGATGGCTTTATGTTGTGTTTGAACTTTTGTATGTAGTATGCTTTTTCTTCAGTGCAGAGCAACTGTTATGTCTCTACCAAGTCTTCGCTTTGGTTGACTTGAGAGTAAACGAGTAAATAGGTGACAGTGAGTGAGAATAGCTGTTTTTTTTTTTTAAAGAGAGAAGGACAGTGTGAGAAAGACAGATAAATAGAATCAATTTTATTGAGTTTTTCACATGGCTTTCGTTGCTCTGACACTTAGTTGTGTATGTGGGTGCTGGGGTTTGAACCCGTGTACTTGCGCATGCTGAGCAAGCACTGTAACTCCAAGCTACTTCTCCAGCCCTTGGTTTTTGTACCTTTGCTGCAGACTGTAAGAGTTGTATCCCTCAAGAGCATCTGGTTCAGGTAACACATTCTACTCTAGAAGACATGTGGACCTTGAGAAGCTAAATAGGTTGACCAGAGTTAAATAAGCTTTTATCTCTGGCCAGGGTTCTGGTCACTACAGTTAACCAGCTCAGTTATTTCATTCACTTGATCCCTATTCAGCAACACACACACACACACACACACACACACACACACACACACCTTGGAACATAGCATTTAATAAAAAAGCACTGGCAACAGAGCCTTCACATCTAGGTTTGAATTCTACTCAGCACTAATTATATGATTTAACTAATTTATCCTTCTAAACTTGATTTTTTCCTCATCTGCAAATTAAAGATAATAGTACATAGGATTGTTCTGAGGATTAAATAATTTAATGTGCATGTAAGTTGCTTAGCAAATTGTCTGATGCCTAAGTGCCCCATAAAATGTCTATTTCTGCTCACGTGTACAAGGCACTGAGGTAGGTCCAGGAGTTAATGCAGAAGCATACGCTTTCCAAAGTAGGAAAGCATCACTTTTCTTATTATATCTCTCATGCAATTTCATTTTAACCCCACTTTGTTTATATTATATTGGTCCTATGCAGTATTGGTTTGAGAACCTTGAGAGTTTTTTTTTTTCTCCCCACGCAGAGGTTGAAGGTAAGCATTTCAGGTTGGTAGGTGGCTGTGCTCCATTGATCATTCATTCAGGGATCCAGGGTCCTTCTTTGTTGTTTTGATGTTCACTGGGGCATTGTTGTCGTCTGAGGTGCTGATGGTTGGAAGGGGAAGGAGAGCAAAGAAGGCATACACACTCTCTTAAGCCATGACCCTGACGTCACACATCACCTCAACTAAATTTCACTGGTGGCAGCTTAGAAACAGGGCCACACCAAACTGCAAATGAAAAGTAAACTAGTGCGGCTGGGTAGCATGTGAACCTGGTTCTGCTGCTGTAGAAGAAGCGGAAAATGGGTTTCAGTGGATAATGGGTAGACTTTGGATTTGAGCCTAACTGCAGAAAGGTGGCGTTGATGAGGGGCTGTGTGGCATGGTAGAAGGAATTACTCAGGAGCCTGCTTTCTGCATCTAGTTCAGCCAGAGACTTGCATCATGATTTTGGCAAAAGTGCCTCTGGCTCCCGTGCACATCATTTTCCTTAAACTGAAAGAAGATGTGGGACGATTGATCTCCAAGACTTCCTGGACTACCTCATCTCAAGGCTTTCACCTCCTAAAATTTCTCTTGGGACATAACTAATAGTATTTTATTTCCTCTGAACTTTTATTTTATCTTATTAAACTGTGAGCTTTACAGCAATTAGAAACAACAGTATTGTTTTTTTGAAGGTAAATGGATGGCAATGGAAGAAGCCTTGCTGAGTGAAGTTAGCCAAACCCAGAGAGTCAAGGGTCAGATGTTTTCCCCCATTTGTGGAGGCTGGAGCAAAACCCAGGCTTGGGTGAAAGGTTGTCAAGCCCATGTATTAGACCCAGCAAAGGCATAGCAACACAGAATCTTGGGGAACCATAGATATGTAGCAGGAGGAGGGGAGAGGGAGGGAGGATAGGGAGGGCTCTAGAGAGACAATCAATAATGTAGCATACTCTTTACACCCCCCAGAAGCCAAATAATATTCATGTAGTCATTTAATTATGGGAAAACTCATAATCTTATATCTATCTATCTATCTATCTATCTATCATCTATCAACATTTATATTGGTTGTAGGGGTGAAATATAGAAGAATCAAGAAACTAGGGTATGGGCAATGTAGGGGTATCTCTGGTTTAGGAGCCAATGCATATCATATTGTTACTTTATAAATATTTATGATTGTACAACAATCCAACTCCTTAATAAAAAATAAACTATGAGCTTTGTAAAGAAACAAGTATATCATAATATTTTGCAGCTATCAGAAATCCAAGCAATGTTCATGGTTTGGTTGTTTAGTTGGTTGATAAACGTGAATCATTTTGAGCTCGTTGGCAAAAGATACCTTAGATATGAAGTACTGTGGAATGATTTTCTTGGGAATGAAGTAGAACTGAGAGAATAACCTCTAAGGTCTTTTCTGTGCTCATATTTCATTATTCTGTGACTCAGCAGCTCTTAAGTTGGGAGGAATCCCATCTTAGTTCCCTCTGGTGACATTCAGTCTACAAGTTATTTTTTTAATCATCAAGTTAAATTCTGAACAAAAGTTTCCATCTCCTCCAGTGGCTTCTTCAAGGTCAACTTAATACGTATTAAGCTTTAAACGAAAATATTCTCACCTCTATGAATAGAACTATATTTTAAAATCCTTTAGCATTTCAGGCAAGGGTCTGAGTGCTTACAGGATATTAAAATGCAGGGCTGTGTAGTTTGCTGAGCTTTTGAGTCATATTTTGCACATTAAATCCTAAAACAAATCCCTGAGAGACTCACTTCAAGAAAAGCATATTAAGCATTTATTCATATAAATCGGAGTCCCTGTTTCAAAGTCAGCTTACATCAAGTTTGGTATTGCTGGGCAATGATTGAGTACCAAATAATGTAAGGCAGTGCTTCTCTAAACTTTGTTGAGCATCTGTGCATCTGATTAAAATGTAGGTGAGGGGTGGTCACTGAGATTTTTGCATTTTAATAAGTTCCCAGATGATGCCCTGATGCTGTTGATCTATGGGCCAAGTTTTGAGCAATGTTGCAAAGAATATTTCTCATTAACAGGCCATTTAAAGCTGCTCTGCTACTAATTAATTAAAATATGAGGTAATTATGTTGCTCCATATTAAAGTTATTTGCATATATGATCCTTTTAAGATTGTAAGATTCTGAAACCCAGAAAAGAGCTCATTTCATTTCACCTTCTCCTATGAATTTAGCACATGTTCATGTACTTCATTAGGTCTTTAAATATACTTGACAAATGAATAATTAGAAAGTCTGTTTTGATACAAGCAATGGGAAGAGGATACATACCTCTGTCTAGCCTAGGACATGTCTTGTTGCTTTCTGAACTAATAACCCAGAGGAATTGTGGCCCCATAGAGGATTGAATTGCAAATATTCTTTCTTATTGCTTTATTTTGCTGTCTACAGTGAAGACTATGAAAGTAAACATCAGCACATGGCTTGATCAGGGCCAATGGCAGCCCTGTGGCCTCTTAGTGTGAAGTCACGAAGGCTCATATCACTTTCTCTGCTTAGCAGAGGCAGAGTGTTCTATGCCTTCCTAGTCCTGGTCCAAGGAGAAGTGTGACTCCATGTCTGACCCAGCACAGGTAGAAATAATGAACATATGTAGTTGCCTTGGACCAAACCCTAATGAAATTCAAGGACTTAAGTGTAAGGCATGTAAAGTTCTATTTTGTACCTAAAATTTCAGTGCAATATTTTGTGCTCAAACTGTCACATACACATTCTATGGAAGACCGCAGGCATTAGTAGTTTTACTCGCAAGTCATATTTCAGTATAATTGCTTTAGGAAGAAGAATGTCCTTGGGTGTTATACCACGAAGCCATCTAGGTATAAATTTGCAGGTGGCTGGCTCTTGTGCATTTCAATATGATTTCAAAGCATTTCTCATCATTCAGTGGGCTGAAGCAGGAACGGAGGAATGGAAAGTGGCTTTGCTAATGCCATACTATCTGTGTGCTACCCAACACCACAGAGAAGTGAAATGGAGATGAAACTTGCCTGGCTCTGTCCTCCCCATCACGATGGAGTCACAGACGGTTTTTGTTGTCACTCATGAGTGCTTACCTGACCAGGAGTTCAGGGTTTAACAATCAGGGTTTGATTTCTGGCTTTCCCACTTGCTGTGAAATTATTTTGCTTTTCTGTATTTTAGTTTGCTTACCTATAAAAAAAGGAAGAGTGGAATAAAGCCTATGGAAGTTTTTGAGCACTGTGGCTTAGTTTCTTAACATCCTAACTCTTTCTAAAGAAGCAAAATCTTTTTGGTTCTCCAGAGCTTAAAATTTAGTGCATGATAACTTATAGATACTATATAGTATAGAAAAATAAAAAAAAAGCTTGACATGAAGACATATGCATGACTCTCACAGCAGGATGCAGATGTGATTGATGTAACCTGCAGCATATGTAAATATCCTTTATTAACAAAAGTAATGGAAACTTGAGTGGGAATCCCACAGTGTTAGAGACAATACAACATGCCATGCCCCAGACACAGTGACGGGGATGCCACATTTTAATGGGATGCCACATTTTAGATTTGTGAGGGCTGGGGAAGGAAGAAGTATTTGAGGACTTTAAAGAAGGCCACCATACCTGGAGCGAACAGGAAGTGCCATGGAGACTGGTGAACCAACAGGGACCACACCCTGCAAGGCTTGGCTGTGCAAGTTATGGATTTGGAATTTCATGTCAGGGGTGGTGGAATGCCATGGAATAGCACATTGATGTAGAAGAGCATATGGAATAGGGTAGGATGGCATACGTTCCTTTTTTGTGTGTGTACAGTGCTGAAGAGAGTGCTGAGGTTGTGCTAGGCAAGTGCTGTGCCGCTGAGCCACATCCCCCAGACTGAATAGCACATGTCCTAATGTGCTATTGAGCTTTCCAGGCAGCATTCTGGCTGCAAAGCTGTTGTGTAAAGAGTGCTATATAAAGAGTGGAAATGGAGGCCAGGGGAGCAGAGCTTGTCTCCATAGACTGGACAATAGGAAAGGCAGCGTTCACTGGGCCGTGAGGAAAGTGGATGGATTCAAGAGGAATTTGGGAGGTAGAATCAAAACGTCTGGCTGGCTCATTGGATCTGGAAGAGAGAGAAGGGAAGTGTTAGAGGTGACTCTGAGGTTTCTGGGTGATGCAGCTGGGTGGTCAGTGGTGTTGCTTCTGAGATGGGGAAGGACAGGCTGGGACTTGAGTTAGGGGAAAGTAGTGGAGGGGGAGGGTGGGGGCCTGAATTGAACTAAAGGTGCGTTGAGTTTGAGGCAGCTGGGAGACCCCGAGGGAGAGACGTGTCTGGAGCTTAAGGGAGAGGCAGTACTGGAGCTGTTGGACTTGTGGTCATTAGCCTGGGATGACAACCAGTGCTGTGGAAGTAGATGACCGTGCCTGGGGAGAGTTTATGGGAGAAGGTTAATGGCCTGCAACTGGACCCTGAGTGACTTTAAGAATTCAGAGGGAAGTAGAGTAGGCCAGATACCCAAAGGAGACTGAGGAGGAGCAGCCAGGGAGGTGAGGAGGAGACTGGTGTCACAGGAACCAGTGGAAAGGACATTTTCAGACAATGGGCATGGTTGACTGAGGGAATGCACCCAGACAGGCGTGAAAGTGCTTCCGTAAAGTGCTCTGAAGTCAAGAGACAGTTGAGGTAGAGTATTTACAGAAATGCTCCCATGACCCCGGACCGTCTCAGCTTCCTCCACTGTAAAACGGTGACAGCAAGACAGCTATGAGCAAGCTGATGGCAAGAGTGCATGAGACGAGTGTGAAAGCTTAGCACAGACCTGCTACCCAGGAAGCGTGCAGAAATGGCGGCTGGTGCAAGGAGCAAATTGTGGTGGAGGAGATGAGAAGAGAGGAACAGGGAGTGAGAGAGCAGCACACAGAGTCCCTGGTCTCACTGCAGCTTGGGGTTTGTGTCTGGGAAGGTGGAAAAGTTCAGATGAGTCCAGATGCAGAAAAGCCTTGGATGCTGGGCCACCGAGGGTTGCAAATCCTGGAAGTGGCACCTAATCAGGGTGATTAGGGCAGGGAGTGGAGAGGGTTAGGGAGCAGAGGACCTTTGGGTATTTTATGTGAATTTTGGCGGTAGCCTGGAACAAAACAGAGAGGTTAAAAATTGTTCCCAACATCCAGGCTGAGAATATGCTAAAATTAAGTCTCTTTCATGGAGTGTTTAATTTTGAGTTGTCTTTTAAAGGGTGCTATATGAAACAGTTGGCGGAAGCAGTAGGCCACTGTCGCTTTGTACATCTTCAAGTACAGTGAAGTTTGGATACCTGCAGCCGAGGGAGGGAGTTCATGAAGACCTTTTGAACGTGAAGAAATAGAAGTTAAATCCAGATTTCAAACCCTGGACTGAAAAGGACAAGGGTGGTTTGCTGTAACAAACGCTGACCCATTTTACAGAAAGTTACAGAGAAGCCGAAGAGTGGTCTCTATTCTGTGAAAGTTTTGTGTCTGAGCATATTGCTTATTCTATAGCTGTATCAAGTATAGTAACTTGTTTTCTTTGGTAGAAATGCCACTGTTATAGTGTTATCTGGGCTGTAACTGCATGAGCAACTTTTAGAAGTCTTGGCTTAGTCAGTGGGGTGCTGTGATGTGTGGACATTAGAGCGAGCTCAGCCTCTTTCTGAAAGTGGATCTTAGATCAAAGGTTTGCGGCATCTGTCAGGCTTTCAGGGCTGGCCCAGTCCAGACATCCTGAAATTGCTGAGAGTATATGAATTTATTTATTGTGGCGATCCTATTTGAAGAATTTGGTATTTTCTGAAATCATCAGCTTGCCCTAGAAATTGACTCAGTCAGTTTCACCATCATCCTTCTGTGCTGCTCTTCAAGCCACATTTTACCTGCTAAGTTGCCACAGATTTGACATTACTGATGATCACTGGCAGGAACATAGGAATAAATATAATGTCCAATAATCCCTTCCTCCAAGTAGAGTTTTGGATTTCATATGGGTATCTGATCAGACAGCTGCATTCCAGAAAGAGATGATGCTTGACTGTAAAGTACAAAAAAGTCAATAAGCAAGGGATCTTATTTTAAAATATCTTCCATATCTTTTATTTCTATTTCATTCCTGTCTGTGACATGATGTCACGTAAGGTTGGTTGATGTCATTAGGATGTGGAGGAGCTTAATGCCGGATGCTCTACTCTCCTTGGCAAACAAAAATAGGTGTTGACCAAGGAATAAGGTGAGGGGGTCTAGGGACTTGCTTAATGATATTAAACAATAAGATGTAAAAGTCCTGGAGATTTATTGCTGCACAATAATATGACTATGCTAACATTACTGAATGGTGCATTTGAAATTGGTTAAGATAGTGTTATATGTTTTTAACCAAAAAATTTTAAGATACTGTAAAACAACAAAACAAAACAAAAAAGAATGAAACAGTCTTCAACACAAGAAAGACTGAGTAAGCTCAACTCTTCTTTCATTGATTGCTCAGCAGGACAGCTTGCCCCTCATACCGTGGCTTACTGTTCCAGGACAATTGCAGGTCTTTGTCTGTACCTGGTCTCCTTATGTTTTTCATTGATCATTGTTCTTATGAGAGAATGCAGTCACTCACATGGATGATTTGTTTGCCCTTGGCCATGACTGGGTCCAATGGGTAGGGAGAGAGAGAAGAAGAGGAAGCCATGAGTGTGAGTGATATAAAGATTGGGCTTTGTACTGGGCATGGTGGTGCATGCCTGTAATCCCAGCAGCTTGGGAGGCTGAGGCAGGAGGATCACAAGTTCAAAGCCAGCCTCAGCAACATAGTGAGGTCCTAATAAACTTAGTGAGATCCTGTCTCAAAAATAAAAAAATATATAAAGGGCTAGGGATGTGACTCAGTGGTTAAGTGTCCCTGGATTCAATCCTTGGTACAAGAAAAAAAAAAAAGATAGGACTTTGAGGAATTTAGTGCCCCTTGGACTTGCTTGGACTAAGCTGAGTGCGAATAAAGAAGGCAGAAGTTCTCCTACAGCCTGTCAAGACCTAGGAGAAGGGTCTGCCCATCACCAGCCCCTTTCCTAGTACTGGATCTGCAGGGTTAGATAAGGTGTGATACTAATAGCCTTTGTCTTGCCACTTGAAAGATCAAAGCATAGAAATGAAAATCATATGGAAAATCCTCCACTTGAAGCCAACAGATAGAAGGCAAATGTCACTGTATTTGTCAGCTTTTTGTCACTGTGACCAAAATACCCACCAAGAACAACTTAGAGGAGGAGAAGTTTATTTTGGTTGTCTGTTCTAGGGGTTTAGTACATCATTGGATGAGTCCACTGCCCTGGGCCCAAGGGGAGGCAGAACACCAAGGCAGAGGGTGTGGTTGAAGAAAGTCTTGTGGCAGCAAGAATGGGGGGGTGGGGAGGAGAGAGAAAGAGAGGGAGAGGGGCTGGAGCAGGGAAGATGCACCCTTCCAGGGCACAGCCCCAGAGACCCACCTCCTCCAGCTACCCCCCATCTGCCTACAGTTACTACTGTTCAGTCCATTTAAGCTAGGATGGATCTATTAGGTTACAGCTGTCACAAGTCAATAATTTAACATTTGAACATTCCTGCATTAGGGCAGGAGCTTTTGGGGAACACCTCATATCCAAACAGTCATGTTGTGGACCTGAATTTTGTCCTACAGACAAATTACTGGCAATCCAGGCTTGACTCCATTGTTTCAATCCTCCATGTGAGAACCTAGATGGAGAAAAGGCCTTTACTTTTACCAAAAATGCATCTGGGGGGCTGGAGTGGTAGCTCACTGGTTATGACACTTGCCTGGCATGCACGAGTACACGAGTTCAAACCCCAGCACCACATACACAATGAAGTGTTGCAGCAAAGAAAGCCACATGAAAAACTCAATAAAATTGATTCTCTCTCTCTCTCTCTCTCTCTCTCTTTCTCTCTGTCCCTCTCTCTTTAAAAAATGCATCTGGGTGGATAATTTGTACTGTGAGATAATTTGTACTGTAGGAACTTTGAATCATTGGAGGAACAAAATAGCTTTCGGGATCAGGATCCAACAGTTGGGACTTATTGAAGAAGAGCTGCTCTTTTTCTGAGCCACAGTGGTTGTGCCTGTACTGTTAGAAGGGAGAGCTTGCTGCCCAGCACTCTCCTGTCTCTAGGTCATTAATAGCTCCACCCAAGTTCCAGTAGTAGTAAAAGTCCTTCTTAATTAATGCCTTCATTCATTTTTTTTGATGGCCGCCTTTGTCATCATGCTTCACCACTTGTCTTATATGATATCTCCCCAGGGCTTCACCTTGAAGGCAGGAACTAGGTCATCATAATCTCTGTATCCATTTTCCAGCAATTGCCTGGTTGCAGAAGTTTACCCAATGGTTGATATGATCACCACAGAGGACTTAGGTAGACTGATGAGGTCAAAACATCTGATTCTTCCAAGTCTGCCTCTTTGCTTCTCTTTTGTAACCTAAAATATATGCTACTTTTGGTGCCCACACAAGCATCTATAAAACTTACTGCTGATAGGAGGAGAGAGGCTTTTCATAAAACAGTGGGAAGCTCAGTATCTATGATGATGATATTTTTCATAATTCAGAAGCAAGTATATCTTGCAACAGTGAAAGATCATTTATTCTCTGTAGTGCAGTTTTTCTTTGATTTTGCTTAAGTTTCTCTCCTCATCAGTGAGGCTTAATGTTATTTTGATCAAAAAGTCCAGTGGTTTGGTTTTCTGATTTATGAAATCAAAGGCTTAGTTATGGGCACAAAGCATTTTCAAGCTGCATTTGAACGATTTTCTCTTTTCTTCCTTGATGTTGTTATTTTGTTGTTTGTTCCCTTCCAAAAAAATTGCCCTTCTATTCTTAAAAGTGCCAAGCTCTCTCCAGAAGCAGACAGGCATAAAGTGCTGAATGCCAAGGTGAACGTCCAGTGATCTGAACAGCAAAGAAAGCCATATTGGTCAGTATTACACGAGTGTGTCTTATCGTCACCACACAAACCCAGTTTTCCTTATAGGCGGTCTCTTGCTAATGATGTCCAAATAAGCTGTTTGAAAAACACGCCATTCATCAAAGCCACACAGCCATTTCATCTTCCTGCTTCATCTGTGCTTGAGCTGCATCAATTTGATGTAGTTTGACACCTTTATGTTTTTAGAATGGAAGTAGTAAATATAAGTTAGCAAAGTTCACCTATACGCCTGTCAGATGACAAGATGAAAGTGGCAATTGTCTTTGTGAAGGGAGGCTTGGGGTTTTTTTGTTTTCCTGTTATGAGCTTTTGTGACTTTAACTCTGCGGAGAGCCCACTGTCACCTTTACCTCTCTTGGGAGGGGTCTTCTTGGGCAAGGTGTGTAAGTTCTTACTCAGCTGACTAGAGTGACCCTTTTTTTTAAAAAAAAAAAAGAGAGAAAGAATCAGTTTTATTTAGTTTTCCATGTGGCTTTCGTTGCTTCAACACTTCGTTTATGTGGTGCTGGGGTTTGAACTCGCATCCTCTTCCATGCCAGGCAAGTGCCGTAACCACGGAGCCACCACCCCAACCCTTATAATTCCTTTTTGCAGGATTCTACTGGAGCTAAACTGGTACCTTTTTTTTTTTATTTTTAGACTGAGAGAAAGAATCAATTTTATTTATTTTTCATCTTTTTTTTTTTTTGGTTATTGTTTCTCTGACACTTAGTCGTGTATGTGATGCTGGGGTTTGAATCTGGGTCTTCACACATGCCAGGCAAGGGCTGTACTGCTGAGCCACTGCTCCAGCTCCCTAAACTGGTAACTTTGATAGCTTCCTCCCTGTCACACCCAACAAGCCTGCGGGAACTTTCCTCTTCTGCCTAGAGAATATTTCTAAGTTCTGCCCCGCTTTGCTTCAGACCTGCTCACACTTCTATTCCTTGCTTTCTTCTATGGGCCTCTACCCAGATTCTTCCATTCCGTCTATCTTTTCTGGATGGTTGCCTATTTGGGTGGTTCACCTGGCTTTTTCAGTTGGGTACTTGGTGAGTCCCCAAGGCTCTTTCCCCTGTGTACATGTAGTGTCACCTCTCATCATTCACCCAAGGTCCTAATTACTGCAACTTATGCCAACCTGGATTCTTTGCCTCAGTTTCCTACTTGTTGGAAGTAGAGAGAAGTCAGACGCTACCATTAATCTTAATGCATAGATCTCCCCTGGAAAATATACATAGTTAGGAGTGAAGAGCAGGTGTCAGTCTCCCTGGGTTGAAGTGCCACGCCTGCCCCTTACAAGCTCTGTGATCCTGGGCAAGTTGCTTAATCTCTCTTGCCTCATTGCTCTGATTTGTATGATTGAAACAATGGTTGTACCTACCTTATGTGGTTGATGTGAAGGGTAAACACATTCATCCATGTAGAGTTTAGAACAGTGCCTCTGCTACGTAGTGCTATACGGAGCACTACGTATGTTAACTATTACAAGAAATTAAAACCCACATCCAATGCATTCTGCCTCTGTCTGAAATAAGGCATATAGATTAGATCAGTGTTTATCAAAGGGGGATACACAAGTTTACTGTGAGAAATTCTAAATCTTGTGCCCACATTTGGATGAAAATATGAACACATCAGTAATAGCTTGTTTTAGATCATTTGGTTGGCTCTTTATAGAGCATGCCTTGGATTGAGAAAGCTTACATTCCCATTGTGTTAATGGTCACATGCCTATGCAGTGAAGGCCATACCACTAAGGCAGGCCGCTTGGAGGCAGTCCTTGCCGTGGTTCCTGGAGAGAAGAGTGGAGGGAGTGTAGTCTCCTCCAGCTCATGTGGTCTGAGCCTCCACACTCTCAGAGACCAGCTCTGCAGCTGTCAGTGCAGTGGCTACCTGGTGACTGTGCCCTCAAATAACTTTGAATTTTATTTGGCTTCTACATAATTTATGAAATGGCTTTACTGTCACATAAAAGCGCTATCAGGTTTGGTGGTTTTAAAAATCTAGGCTTAGGTTTGCATTTATTTAAGTAACATTATAATAAAAATAATTGGTTAAGACTTTTTAGCTTGTGAAAGGATCTGTTTATGTATTTCTCAAACTTCAGAAAGACTGAATCACCTTGTGGTTCTTAAGTGCCAGTTCATGAATGTGCTGTGCAGGTTATAAAAAAATTACTTGGGGAATTTGTTAAAAACGTAGACACTCGGGTTGGAGCAGTGGCTCAGCAGTTACGTTATTCCTGAGACCCCCCCCCCAAACAACCACACAGAGCCCGGCGTCCGCTGTAATCACAAAGGGGTTTTATTGATTATTGATTACAAGCTCGAGCTTGGGCCACCATCCAGCACTCCGGCACAGCAGGTGGAGGAGAGCAGCTGCCAAACTCAGAGAGTCAGGGTTTATAAAGGAAAATTCTGCAAGTGGGGGTTACAAGCCTTAGAGTTACAGGATTGGGTAAAGGCAGGTGGGTAACTATGACTTTTGCTATTATTGGCTACAGGCCTGGGGGTCTTATGTTTTTGCCATATGAACATTTGGACTCTATAGATGATTATTTGTCAAGGCTGTTGTTTTGGCTCCGGTCGTGGGTTTACATTCTTAAGTTGTTTTTACAGCCTTGTAGTTTCTCCCAATAGAGGCAGTTTTAGGTCATGCTGCTCTCTGTGTGAGTGCTCTGGACAAGATGTCTGGACAAGATGAAGTTTGTCCGGTTCTCACATTAACCCCATCCTCACATTTACATTAACCTCATCCTCACAGTTACAGCTCTTGCCTGGCTTATGTGAGGACCCAGATTCAAACCCCAGCACCATGTACACTACTGAGCTGGGCCTGTGAATCTATTCTTTCCGAGTTGCTAAAGTGATCTTGCTAAGCAACAGGTTTGGGCTGCTTTGGAGACAAATTCTTGGTGTTTTTCATAGTCCTGGCATCTTAGGATTCAATGTCTTCATCTTCAAAATTGAGCTAATGGTACTTGTCCGTTCCTTACTGCACAAAGCAGGAGAGAGAATTAACGAGGCAATTTTTCTAAGTGTTCTTGGAAGAAAAGTACAATTTAAATGTAATAGATTGAAGCCAGAATTAGACGAGACCATCTCAGCATACAAATTGTTGCGCAGGAACAACGAGGCCTCAGGTCATTAGAGTGCGTCAGCAGGTTGATTTCTGCTACCAGGGATTCTGATAGCAAAAGTGTCCATCCATCTCTAGCATGGAATGAAGCCCTGTGAAACCTGGCACCTTGCCCTGCAAGTTATAAACCAGCCACTTGTTGTTAACAGAGGCAGGAAGACTAGATAGGGGGCCCATGGTAAGAGGCCTGGGCTTATTTTATTATTTTCTTTGGGCTTCCAAAACCATGTATGACAAATGAGGTGACTTAATGTTTTTGTTTTGTTTCCTTTTTGTAGTACTGGTTATTGAATCTGGGCCTCACTCATGCTAGGCAAGTACTTTACCACTGAGCCACATCCCTAGTCCTAGGTGGCTTAAAATCAGAGAAATTTATTCTTTCATAGTTCTGCTGGCCAAAAGCAAAGCTCCAGGAGTCAGCAGGGTTGGTTCCTTCCTGAGGCCCTGAGGGCGCGCGTGTTCTATGCTTTCTTCCTGACATCTGTTGTTTCTGGCCCGTGGTGCTCCTTGAGTTGCGGATGGCTGCTGCAGCCCTCGGCCTTCCCTGTCCCATGTCTGCCTTCTCCCTGTGTACTTCACATGGTGTTCTCTGTGACTTTCTGTTCTTATTATGAGCATCAGGCATATTGGATTAAGAGCCCATCGTATTCCAGGATGACCTCATTTTAATTTAGCTGATTACATCTGCAACCACCCTAATTCCAATTAAGTCACATTCTGAGGTGCTGTGGTTAGCACATCAACAGACCTTTTTGGGGGACACAATCCAACCCACCTGCCATGTTTCTTTTTACTTAAGAAAAAGTCCAGGGTGTTTTACATTTCTCAATGTATTCTTTTCCAAAAACTGATCTGAAACGCAGAGGCTATCACCTCTTAGAAAACATGTTGTATGTCATGGTGAAATTCATGGGGCAGCCTGAAGCAACTGGTTTAGCTCACAATGTGCCCTAAGTAGAATTTCTACAAAGGGTCCCATGGAATCTATCCCATATGCGGGATGAGGTCCTATTGGGAAAATGTGTTCCAGGTTTCAACCTGGAGAACAAGAGCGCATTTCTCCCCATCAGCTCTACTGACTCTGGCGGTCTTCAGAGACTTGCTCAGTGTGCTTTAGTTCTTACATGATTCGTCTGCACTTATTTACACTTTTGTTAGTGTAATTCTTCTTCCTATGTTGACTGTAGCATCACTTTAAAATGTCATTGTTAGGCCTGAAATTCCGTGTGGAAGGAGTGGAGGGTGGGGAAGGGAAGTGCTCTGGGCTGTAAAGTCTTTGTCCCTCCCCGCTTAGATTTTGCTTGTCACATCCCGCAGTGCTCTTACACCTCGCCAGCTGGTGCGTTACCTCCTTCTCTGCTGTGTGAGAGGTTCTGATGCGCTCTTCATAAGCCGAGGCGTTGAGTCCCAGGGCCCCTGAGGGATGAGATGTAGGTATTCTGATGGGACGACTTTTGTACCCTTCACATCTTGTTGTTTAAACAGTTTTGTGCTGGCTGAGATCTCAGTCTCTTTTTTCGGTTCCATGAACCATTGTTATCTCTTCAGGGAGCTAATCCTTGCCCTTAAGCTTTTTGGACCTTCCTTTTGATGACAAAGAATTAATAGGAAAAAAAATTTTTTTTTAATTCTCTAAAAAGCAATGGTGGTGTACCCCTGTAGTCCCAGCTACTTAGAAGGCTGAGGTGGGAGGATCACTTGAGTCACAAGTTTGAGACCAGCTTGGGCAATCGTGGTGAGAACTCCATCTCAAAAACAAACAGAAGAGCCCCCCCAAACCAGCCATGATACCCCCTTTTCTGAAATCAGGGGGTCATAGTTGGTAACCTAAATGCGGTATGTCCACATATCTTCAGAATAATCAGGTCTGAATGAACTCAGGTCAATAAGCTTCCTCAGCCTTTCATTAAAAGGGATTATACTACATCTAGTCCTCTGAGAAGCGGGCCCAAGATGGGATCACTTGTTCAAGAGGTTCATTCGAGAAACACCGATAAAAGATGAAGAGAAGGGAATAGGAACAGACTGGGAGAGTTCCAGACTAGCATGTGCAAATCTGACTTCTGTGAAAGGAGAGGTGGGAGGAAAAAGGACCCGGTAATGTCAACCTGAGTAAAAACCCAAAACAAACAAACAAGCCCCTTCAAACCTCCCACACACCAGCCAGAGATTCTGCAGAGAACTGTGATATTTACTTGGGAATAGCATCGCAGTGGAAATACTCATGCCACAGTGGGCATGCCCAAAGAAGTCGAAGTGAGGGACTTTTTTTTTTTAAAGAGAGAGAGAGGGACAGTGAGAGGAGAGAGAGGGAGAGAGAGAATCAATTTTATTTAGTTTTTCATGTAGCTTTTGTTGTTCTGACACTTCATTGTGTACGTGGTGCTGGGGTTTGAACCTGTGCCCTCTCACATGCCAAGGAAGCTCTATAACCGCTGAGCCACTGCTCCAACCCCAGAGGGACTTTTTTTTAATTTTAAAGAGAGGGGGGTAATGAGAAAGAGAGAGAGAGAGAGAGAGAGAGAATTTAATCAATTTTATTAGTTTGTTATACGATTTTCATTGCTCTGACACTTCGTTGTGTATGTGGGGTGCTGGGGCTCGAACCTGTGTCCTCATGCATGCCAGGCAAGCACCGTAACTGCTGAGCCACCGCTCCAGCCCCCAGAGGGACATTTTTTTTTTTAAAGAGAGAAGAACAGTGAGTGAGAGAGAGAGAGACAGACAGAGAGAATCAATTTTTATTGAGTTTTTAACGTGGCTTTCTTTGCTTTGACACTTAGTTGTGTACGTGGGTGCTGGGGTTTGAACCTGTGTACTCGTGTGTGCCGGGCAAGTGCCCTAACTGCTGAGCCACCACTCCAACCCCCAGAGGGACATTTTTAAAAGACAAAATGAGAAGGATTACATCAGATATTTTGAAACAGTAATCTTTGGCCACAAATAACAAGAGTGACCTCAGTCCAAGGTTGAACGGATAGTTCCTGGGCAGGTGTCCTTGTGTATTTTTTTTTTTTTTTGCATAAGATTGTGGTGTCTTTGCGCAAGCCTGTGGCTCTAGAAGTCTGTTGTGATAGTTACTAACAAGCAATCATGTGCAAGAACCCTTCTTTTGCAGCCTCCTGGCCTTATCTTCCCTGCATTCTTTCTTTCTTTCTTTTCTTGGGGGGTTGACTTAAGCGATTTGACTTTGATTCTGACAGCCCATTGCTCTCTGTTGGAAAAGACTCAGATGATGATTCAGTTCTAAGAATGTCTTGGCAAGACTGTGAGCTCTTGAGCCAAGGAAATGGGCATGCACAGTGCCCTGCCACCTCAGTCATTGTCTCGTACTGCCCAAGGGAAGCGTGGACGCTGCACAGATTAGAGATGGATCTGGGAGGTGGGTGGGGGAGAACAGGGGCTGGGGAAGGGAAGATAGTGTGAGGGTTTGGAGGTGAGGCCTATTTAGCTCATTTTAAGAACTGAAAGCATCCAGGGTCTTATAAACCATGTGAAGAAGTTTAGACCTTTCCTTAAGGTCAGTGGGAAGCTTTGGAGGGAATTTAAGCAGGAAGTGATGCGACCAGATTGCCTTTAAACATATGGCTTGGCAAGAAGCAAGGGACACTCATGTGCTGTGGTGACAAATGACGGCAGCCTGGTTGGAAGTACGTGGTGGGAGAAAACAGCAGCAAGGGCTATTCGTCACTCTTGTCTGAAATCTGTTGGGGATTGTTTTTTTCTTTTTCCTTTTCCTCTGTGAATGACTGAGCCTTGCATTTCAGTGTGTTTAAATTTGCATTTAAATTTTGGAAACCTCTTAGAGTTGAAATGTTCCTAGTAGCTATGTTGTTGAAGTCTACCTCAAACACCCCTGTACAAAAGAAATCTCTGTGCTGTTGGACCATGGAGAAAGTGGCTGTTTTTAGTTAGAATCTTATTGTACATTTGAAATTTGTAACTTGCCACAGTGCGAATGGCCTTTAGCCTTCTACATTAAGAAGAAAATGAGCTTATCATTAATAATGTAGAGGGTTATATTGCCAATTAAATGAAAGATCTCTGGCTGTTTCATCATAAGAAACTTGTAAATAGGTTCAACGCTTGTTTGTTTCTGGGTAAAAACAAATCTGTTTTGGTTGGTGGCTACCTCAGGGCGGTGGGCAGTTGGATAATTCATAGAAGTGTTTGTATGGAAATGAGTCTTTGGGATAATCAGATTTCATAGATTTCATTTATAGTGTCTAATCGGTGCATAGAATTTTGGGACTTAATTATGTCTGCTGAAAAAAATACAATTCGATTTCTTTTCCTTCCTTTTAGAAATGTTTATTTTAATATATAATGCTTATTTTAATACATAAATATTTAAGGTTATATAGATATCCTCTAGCACAGAACCAATACCTATTAGATACTTAATAAGTGTTGGTTACACTGTTAAAGTTTTTTTGTAATTGAGTGGAAACATTAAATACTAAACCCAATTCCATTTATGGACATACACTACAAAGAATCAAAAGGTCATGAAGAGGTATTTATATGCCAGTGCTTTCTAGAGGCATTATTCACAATATTGTTAAAATGTGGCAGCAACCCAAGTGTATATGGACAGGTGAATGAATAAACAAATTGTAGTATATACATCCAATGGAATAGTATTCAGCTTTGGAAAGGGGAGGAAATTCTGACATATGCTTTAACATAGATGAATCTTGACATGAAATAAGTCAGCACGAAAAGAGAAATGCTGTATGGTTCCACTTACATGAGGGACTTGGATTAGTTAAAATCAAAGTGGCAGAGAGTAGAATTGTGGTTTCCCAGGGCTGGGAGGAGGAGGGAGAATGGAGTTGATATTTAGTAGGTAAAGAGTTTCCACTTTGCAAGATGGGAGAGTCCTGGAGATGGATGGGGGACAGGGACGGTTAACAGCATTATGACTGTGTTAATCCCATTGGACTCTACCCTTAAAAGTGGTTATGATGGTAAATTTCTTGTTATGTGTATTTCACCCCAAGGAAAAAAATGGAAAAAAAGAGAAATTGTATGTATGACTTTGCTTCTGGCTACCTGTTTTTATTTTTGACTACAAGATAACTCTGTACCTTTTACAATTGTTCCAGAGAAAGAGCTGCTTTGTCCGAGGACTTCTGTTTTCTAATCACCTAATCAGGCTGATTTGGCTGAAAGGTTGGGTAGTGGGATTTGCTGTATAGGGAGCATAGCAGGTGGGTATGACGTGGAGACTGAGGCACGAACAGTTGAGTATGTGAAGATGGAATATGAGTCTACTCTTTTCCACTCAGTGGCACCTACCCAGCTGTTGTCCCATCATCTATCATGTCGTATTCTATCTTTTCCACATATCAGTGGCTCATTCCTTTTTATAGCTGAATAATATTCCACTGTATGTCTGGGCCACATTTTGTTTATCTCCTCGTCAATGGATGGAAATTTGATGTGTTTCTTCCTTTTGGCTACTGTGCATAATGCTCCTATGAGTTTGTGTACATGAGTTTGTTTGAGGACCTGTTCAGTTCTTTTGGGAATATACCTAAGAGTGGAATTGCTGGGTTATGATAGTTTTATGTTTTACTTTTGAGGAACTGCCAAATTGTTTTCCACATTGGCTATATCAGTTTACATTTCTACCAGCAATGTTTATGGGGACTAATTTCTCTACATCCTCACCAACAATTGTAACTGTCTGTTCATTTTTAAAAAAGGCCTTCTACCAAGTATGGTGGTATATGCCTGTCATCTTAGCAATTTGGGAGGCTGAGGCAGGAGGTTTGTAAGTTTGAGGTCAGCCTCAGTACCTTAGCTAGGCCCTAAGCAATTTAGTATGACCCTGTCTCAAAAATAAAAAATAAAAAGGACTGGGGATGTGGCTCAGCGGTAAAGAGCCCCTGGGTTAAATCTGTGTTACAAATAAAATAAAATAAAATAAAAATGGCCTTCCTAGTGGGTGTGAAGTGGTATATCACTTGGTTTTGATATTGCTCAGCATCTTTTTATGTGCTTATTGGTCATTTGTATAAATGCAACAAAGGTGGGTGAACTATGAAAATACTATGCTAAGTAAAAGAAGCAAGCCGTGAAAAGGTCACATATTATATAATTCCATTTGTATTCCATTTGTATGACTTTTAAGAATAGATAAATGTATAGAGATAGAAAGCAAGTTAGTGGTTTCCAAGGGCTGGCGAAAGGTGAGAGTGGAGAGTGATTGATAATGGGGGTGGGGTTTCCTTTCGGTGCGATAAATATATTTTGGAACTAGTTAGAGGTGATGGCTGTATAACATTGTGAATATGCTAAATGTTATTGATCATGCACTTTAAAATGGATGATTTCATGTTACATGAATTTTACCTCAGTAAATAAAAAAAACAGATGGTCAGAAATTGAACTTGGATTTACCATTCTGGCAGTGTGTTGAACTGAGTGACTGTGGATTTCCTGCTACAAAGATGGAGAAATGCTGAGTAAATTATAATACAATTTTCAAATACACAAATGATCTTGAAAGGAAATCTGTTGTTGGCAGAGAAGTCAACATAAGCCCAAGCAGTGGTCTCTTGAGCTGATGCATGGTGTCTGGGAGCAGGCAGAGGGGACAATGGACCAAATACAGATGCTGGGATGGACATGGCCTTGCACTGGTGGAGGGCAGGGGACAGGAACAGAAGCACTTGCACAGAGAAGTCCTTCTGGAAAAGCTGCTTTTCTGTGAAAGGGGGTCGAGAAAAGTACACTTCAACATACACACAAGTCAGAGAAATATCAAAGGTGCATCTCCCTTCCTGGGTCTCTGAGTGGGAATGAAAAAGAGACACTGAAGCCCCAGGTTTGCTTTCATGATACAGGAATGCCCCACTCAGACATAAGCACGTGACTCTGTTTCAGACAGGTGGAACTCCAGGTGTGCTCAGCACAAGCAGATTAGTAACTGATCATTGCTGTGACCCTTGTGCAATTCAGAGTGCAAGGTCTCCATAGAAAAAACAACCTCTGTCGAAAAAATAAGTTTACAGGAAAAATTATAGCTCACTCAAGAAAATGAATGTTCCAGCACAAGGGAAATTAAAAAACATAACAAACAGGACAGCAGCCTCTCAAGAACCTGGTGTAGTGGAAGTGTGCTTGAGGTGACCAAGGAATAAGGAAATTGAGGTTGGCTCTGCTCCCTAGTGCTGAACAGCTGCCCCCAGGGAGCGTGTGCAAAGCTTGCTTAAGGAATTAAAAAGAGGGAGAGGTGGAGTCTGGGTTACTAATCTGCTCTCTGTAGTGGTCCCTCGGGACAGTTGGGCTTTTCCCTCAGGGTGAAGAGCTCAGGGGAACTTTCAAGTAATCCATTTAGCTGATAGGAAAAGTTCTTCCCCTGAGCATTGTGTTAGTTAGCTTTTTATCACAGTGACCAAAATACCTGACAAGAACCACTTGGAGGATGAGAAGTTTATTTTGGGTTCATGGTTTCAGAGGTTCAGTCCATGGTTGTCCAACTCCATCATTCTGAGCCTGAAGTGGGGCAGAGCATCATGGTGGAACAGCATGGTGGAGAAATGCTGTTGAGTGCATGGTTGCTGGGAAAGAGAGAGAGGGAGAGACGGGATACGAATATGAATGAATGGGAGGAGGGAGTGAGGGACAAGATGTAATTGCCTAGGGCATACCTCCAGTGACCTCCTTCCTCCAGTTACACCTGACTTGCCTTCAGTTACCGCCCAGTAGTCCATTCAAAGTATTAATCCATCAAATGGATTAATCCACTGATGAAGTTATAGTTCTCACCATTGCCTAAAAGCTCCTCCTCTGAGCCTTTCTGTAATGGGGATCATGCTTTCAAAATATGAGCTTTTGGGGGGACATTTCTAGATGCGAACTATAACAAGCATATTAACTGTAATACTTGTTTGTTCTTTTTTCATACATTAAAAAGCTGTACATATGTGTATATATATATATAGATAGATATAATTTAAATCTTCTCAACCCATATATGCACACACAATGGTAATTGTGCAGATGTGTCAATGATATATTAATTGTTTTGTGGCAGTTGATTCAGAATGTATATATACATCAAAACGTCCAGTGGTACATCTTAAACAAACATCTACTCTTTTAGTGAATTTTAAATATATAGTACAGTATCATTGGCTGCTGTAATGGCAGATCTCTTGAACTTATTTATCTTATATAATTGAAACTTTCTACCCTTTAATCATACATGCTCAGGTGTTCTTATTCAAAGATTTGCCTTAATTTCTCTTGTGGGTACAGGCTTCGTATTTGCTTAGTATTTTGGGGAGTAAAGACTTTTGACCAGGTGAGTGGAAATTGCAAAAGCAAACCCCTGAAGCTGCCTTGAAAACCACATTAGTACTCATTCAGGGCTGCAATTCTAATTGATTTTACCTATTGGTTGTGTTGGAGCACAAGGGAAGTGGAAGCTTCATGTGATTAAGTAGAATCATGTCACAAATCAAGGGCAAACACAAGGTCACTAGGCTATCTTTTTTTTACCTCATCCCTGTAACAAACTGTGGCTTTTATCAGTAAAAAACCCCAAAATTTAGTTAGAGAAGAGTGATTTGGAGACTCTATCTTGAAGCCAAAGTGGTTGATCAATTTATTTACATAAAATTGAGAATGAGGAAGGACTGAGTACAGGGCTGATGGAGTTCATAGTTACTAAGCCTCATCTAAATCTGGAGATGGAGATTTTCAGATCATTAGGTCTGGTGAGCAGCTCATACAGACTTGACTTTGGATTGGAAGCCCAATGACATTGAACTTCAGAAAACAGAAAACATTCTATTAAAAATGAAGTGTTGGATTCAGCTAATCCCACTTTCTGAGTGTATATCCAAATGAAATCAAATCATCATATCAAAGAGATACCTGCATTCCCATGTGCACTGCAGCACCAAGATGTGGAATCAGCCGAGGTGTCCATTAATGGATGAAGGATAAAGAAAACAAGCTATACATACAAAATGGAACATTGTTCAACCACAGAAAGAAGGGAATCCTGTGGTCCACAGCAAACGGATGAAGCTGGAGAGTATGATATGATGTGAAATAAGTCACGCACAGAGAGACTTATAAGACGCACAGAGAGATCAGGGCTGCATGATCTCACTCATAAGTGGAACCTAAGAAAGTTGAGCTTATAGAAGTAGAAAATAGAATGATGGTTACCAGAGTCTGGGAAGGGTAGCAGGAGGGAAGATAAAAAGAGATTGGATAACAGATACCAAAGTATAGTTACATGGAAAGAATAGTTCCACTGTTCTCCAGAACACTAAGACTGAACAATTATATAAAATATACACAATCTTATAATCAGCATGAATTTCTTATGTATTTATATATGATTATTTTATATATTATATAAAATTGTTATATATCTATATATGTATATATATATTACATAAAGAACTAGAAGAGAGGAGTTTGAAGCTTCCCAACACAAAGATACACTAAATGTTTAAGGATGAGGACATGCTAATTACAAATAGTATATATGAATCAAGTCATGACATTTTATTCTAAAATATGCTAAAATATGTACAATTATTATGTCAATTAAAATAAATAAGTATATGAAGGCCAAGGTATTTTCTTTCTTCCAACGGACTAAAGATCAGCTAATGCAAATGTGAAGCGAGGCCTTACAAGAAGGAGAATTTCAGGTCCCTGAGTGTCCCCATGCTGCTAAGTGGTGAAAAATCTGAAACCTCAGTGTTCAGCAGAGCTTTCAGATCTTAGGCAAAAAGCAGCGATATTCTCCCTCCCCCACTGATCAGTTATAAAAAGAGCATAAACAAGTTACTTTCTCCTCCGGTGGATGAGTATGCAGTATTGTATATTATGATTCTTTTTTGGGAAAAGACAGGAAGACACACCAAGGGACCCTTCCTTCTTCACTTGTGCATCATGTAATTTCCATATGGTTGAAGTTTGTGGCAGTCTTCTCATCACAAGGATTGTGAAAATATGGCTTAAAGTTTATCAGTCCCAGCTGTGTTAATCAGTGAAGGTGATGCTGGTGGGATGTGCAGCTGATTGTAAGCCATTCTTCTGCCTGTCTCCTGTAGGTATATAGCATCATCCCTAAGCTAGCAGTAAAGACAGACATTCCTAATAATACTTGAAAGCAGAGATTAGGGTATCTGGGCTCCTTGTACCCTTTTCTGTAAATATCAGTTCATGGCCTTCAGAATTAATTGCTTCTTGGATGTACAAATTACTGCTCACTTAGCCCTATGCAAAGAAATAGGTCGTTCTATTCTTTGGTACCTTGCTGTTCTGTAATTATGTGAAGAGCAAATGATTGTAGAGGGGTTTCTGTGTGATTTTAAAGCAGGTAAATTTAGCATCGTTAAGGAATAACCTGGAGCTAGATAAACTCAATGTTCTTTAAAAAACATGCATGCATGTACTACCAAAAACTTGGGAAGTTTTATTATTCTTAGGTGTGTTATGTAAATTGGAAAAAGTTTTGTTTGTTTCTTTGGTTGGAAAGGGCACTTACGGTTAAATAGCAAGGAGGAAAAAGAACTGGTCTTCATTTATTTCTTGACATTGTAGAAATACTCTAATTGGAAGCTATTTACACATGCTTTGATCATAACTGTGTTTTGATATTTCATTTTTTATTTAGGCAGAACATACAATTCTCTGTCTATTGACTAAGATAAAAATCAAGTTTCCTACATTATTGAAAGATGTAAGTGATGTTGAAAATTTGATTAAAGAGACTGTATTTATAACCCTTGCAAAACTGAGTATGAGCTAAATGAACCTAGCTATGAAGTATATTTTGCTGGGACACTGGTTTTTCCGTTTGCACACTTGAGACATTGACTTTTCCTGGGATTCGGGTCTGCTGGTCTTCAGATTAAACCACACCCATAGAACCTCCTGGTTCTCAGGTCTTTGGATGAAACTAGAGTTAAACCATCGGTTCTCCTGCTTTTCCAGCTTGCAGATGATAGATCTTGGGATGTCTCAGCCTTCACATCATGTGAGCCAATCCCTTACAAATCTCCACGCCTCTGTGTGTGTGTGTAACCTGTTGGTTTTGTTTCTCTGGAGAATCCTAGTTAATATGCATTCTGTATGCTAGGGAAATCTCATTTACTTTCTTAAGTTCAGTTTACATCAATGTGCTGGTGATTTCTTTTTTTTTTTAAATAGAGAGGGACAGTGAGAGAGAGAGAGAAAGAGAGAATCAGCTTTATATAGTTTTTCATGTGGCCTTCGTTGCTCTGACATTTCATTGTGTACGTGGTGCTGGAGTTTGAACCCACATCCTCGCACAAGCCAGGCAAGCACTGTAACCAATAGCCACTGCTCCTATGCTGGTGATTTCTAAATCTTACCCTTCAGCCCTTTTTTCCATATCCACATTTTTAGCCACCTAAACACATTTATGTGAATATAGTGTAGGTATTTTAAACTCTACATATTTGAAATAAACCCCATTATCACCTCCCTGGGAATCTGTTCCTGCTTTTGTATTCTGTCTTCTTTTTCGCAGCAGCACCGTGCATCTGACCTCGTACTCAGTATTGCTCGTTTGAGTTTTGAGTTTCACCCAGGACTTCTGCCACGCAGGCGCAGGTGGTTGTTGCCCAGTGGTGTTCCGGTTGCTGCAGCCTTCGCACATAGGACTGAGTAAAAATAACGTGTGGGCTAAGATGGAACTAAGAAATCTAGTTCTTTCCACTGAATGAGAGCGACATATAGGAGAGCCAGACACTCCCCACACCTGCCACACACAAAAACACAAAGAGAAAGGGACAGAAGGAGAGAAAGAGAAACAGAGGGAGAGGGACAACAGAACAAACTAGGCAGACAGAAAGACAGACAGACAGACAGACACACACACACACACACACACACACACAGTCTGAGAGAAAGAGAGAAAGGGAAGAGAAAGACACAATTCACAATATTGATAGGGCTCCCTGGCACCCAAGCCTTGCAGCCAGCCTGCTGGTCCCAGCTGAGCAGTGGGACAGTGGGCTGGTAGAGCCATGGAGTGATGGAGCGGTAGGGTAGCGCAGTGGCAGCGCATGGGTATTGCACCAGCAGCCAGGGCCCAGGCCAATCAAGGAGCGCAGATGTTAGGCTGCCAGTCCTGGCCACCATACAGATGGTTGCTGCAGAAACCGGCTCCAGAGGGCATTGCAGCTCCAGACCCCACCCTCCATCCCTGACTGAGCATGAGGGATTCCCTACCATCAATCTCCCACTTCCCTAGGAAGTGGGGGGTGGGGGGAATGGAAGCAAGGCACCTGAATGGAAGTTGGGACTTGAGATTTGACCAATAGCGTTACTGGATTTCTAAACCCTAATTAGCACAAGTTTGAGCCAATAGCATTGATACTTTTCTCAAGCCATAATTTGCATAAGTTTGGACCAATAGCAGTGACCCAAATGCTATGTAAACTCCTAGCTGAACACAGGTGGAGAAAGCCTCCTATCTAGGTCCCTCTTGCAAGGTGCAAGAGTTCTAACCCTCTTCCTGTTTCTTCAATAAATCATTCTTCCATTCATTCATCCTGGTCTGTGGATTTCAGTCTTCAAATTCACAAGACAAGAACTCAGAAGCAAGAAAGAATTGATGGTGAGCTGCTAGAGTCTGCTGCAGGGCACTGCCCTCTATGAGAGCTGCAACACCTCTTGCTGCAAAGGCCTGCACCGCACACAGACCCCACCACCTGGAAGAAGCAGGGGAAGTGGAAGAGGGCAGCCCACTTCATCTCAAAACTTCCGTTTTACCATGATATACAAAGACAGAGGGTAGGAGACAGTCAGAGGATGACACACGCAGAGGCAACTAAGGGGATAGGAAGGAGAAGACAGCAAAGGAGCTAGAATAACAGGTGGGCTCATACACGCCTCCCTTCTAGAACTCGTGGAAGGCCTGTGGTCTCATCTGATAAGGTTGCCTCCCCAAAGCAACCCTCTGATAGGTATTAGAGCCATCAGAATCTGGGTTCCAATTCCAGCTACTTTGCAGCTGGGTGGTTTCAACACTTTACTTAAGCTTCATTTTTTTTTTAATCTGTAAAATGGATATAATAATACTTAGCCTGCAAATTTTTTGTGAAGTGCTCAATAAATCTTAATTATTAGCTCAGAAAAATCCTGAATCTCCTCTGACTGTCATCCCTTTCCTGTTTTTGCAAAAGAGAATTCATGCATGTGTCTTAAGAAAAGTATAGTTCATATAACTCTGTTATTAAAAGTAAAGAAAAATTAAATATTCCCTTATGAATTAGCAGTTTGGGATACTTGCATGACAGATCTCTTGGACTTTATCCTTTTATCTAACTGGTCCTTTTTTTTGAAATATGTCTCTTTTTTTGTCCTTCAAGAGAGAGGGAGGGAGAGAGAATCAATTTTATTTATTTATTTATTTATTTATTTATTTATTTATTTATTTTAATGTGGTCCTCATTGCTCAGACACTCCATTGAGTATGTGGTGCTGGGATTTGAACCTGGGTCCTCGAACATGCCAGGCAAGCACCGTAATCACTGAGCACTGCTCCAGCTCCCTAACTTGTCCTTTGTATCCTTACATCAATAGGTCTCTTAACTCTGGCAACCCAGCCTTTGGTAAACAGTGTACGACTCTCTGTGTCTGTGAATTCAATTTTTTCAGATTCCTTATATAAGTTAGATCACATTATATTTGTCTCTCTGTGCTTGGCTTAAAATAATATCCCCAAGGTTCATTCATGTTGTTGCAAACGGCAGGATTTCCTCCTCCTCCTTGTTCTGTTTGAAGGCGGAATAGAATTCCATTGTGGGTATATATCATGTTTTATTTATCTGTTCCTCCGTGAGGGACAATGGTGGATTCCATGTATTGGCCACTGTGAATAACACTGGAACGAACATGGCAGAGCAGACATCTCTTTGACATTCTGATTTTACTTCCCCTGGCTGTATACCCAGTAGTGGGATGGCTGGATCATATGATAGGCCTATTTTTAATCTTTGTGGGATGCATCATACTATTTTCCATAGTGGCTGTATTGATTTACATTCCCACCAACAATGTGCAAGGATTCCCTTTTCTCCAAGTCTCACCAACGCTTGTTATCCTGTGTCCCGTTCATAATAGCCATTCTAATAGGTGTGAGGTGATACCTCATTGTGGTTTTAGTTTGTATTTCTCTGATGATTAATACTATGATTTGGATATGGTTTGAGCGTACCCCACAAGAGTTCATGTGCTGAAATTTCATTCCAATTGTAAAGTTTTCAAAACGGAACACTTACTCTGTCTAGGATGTTTATAGGTGGGGCCTTTGGCAGGTGAGTAGAACTAAGTACAGTTATTGGAGTGGAGCCCCCATAATCGAATACAGGTGGCTTTACAAGAAGAGAGAGACCAGAAGAGACACACGTGTGTTCCTTGTCTCTTGCAGTGTGATTCTGGCCATCAGGACTCTATAAGCAAGGCCTCTATAAGACACAGGCCCTTGACCTGGGACCAGAACTGTGAACCAATATAAACCTCTCTCTCTCTCAATTAGTACATTATAGCTATACATAATAGTGGGATTCATTTTGACATAATCACACATGCAATTAAATATAATTTGTTTCATTTCAGTCCCCAGTTCTTCCTCCCTCCCCTCTTTCCCTACTTCCCCCTACTCTTTTCCACATAAGCTACCAGCCTAGATATTTTATAGTAACATCAGAAAATGGACTAATATAGTTAGTGATGTTGAACATTTTTTCATATACCCATTGGCTGTATGTATGTTTTCTTTTTAAAAATATCTATTCAGGTTTCTACCCATTTTTAAATTGGGTTATTTATTTTCTTGCTTTGAATTGGGCTCTTTACATGTTTTAGATATTTACCCTTTACCAGATAAATGACTTACAAATATTTTCTTCCATGCTATAGATTGCGTAGTCCTTTAGTTGCTTTCTTGGCTGCGCAAAAGTTTTTTTAGGTTTGATTTAACCTCAATTGTCTACTTTTGCTTATTTGTTTTAGTCTTATTAAAAAAAATCATTCATTGCACAGAACAATGTCATTAAGCTCTTCCCCTTTATTTTATTCTAGTATATTTAGAGTTTAAGGTCTTAAGTTTTAAGTCTTTAATCCATTTTGAATTTGTTTTTATATATAGTGTCAGAGGAGGGTCTGATTCTGATTTTATTTTTCAGCATGTGTCCCACCCCTGTTTTTTGTTTTTTTTTTTTTTTTTTTTTTTTTAAAGAGACTCTCCTTGCCCCATTCTGTGTTCTTGGCACCTTTGTTGAAAATCAGTTGACTACAAATGTGTGGAAAGATCTATGTGCTCTCTATTCTGTCCTGTTGGTCTGTGTGTCTATTTTTATGCCACTCCCATGCTCTTCTGATCACTCTAACTGTAGTATATTTTAAAGTCAAACAGTATGATGCCTCCGGATTTTTTTTTCCTCTCAAGATTGCTTTAGTTATTCAAGGTCTTATGTATTCTTTTTGGATTCTTTTTCTATTCCTGTGAACATTGTTACTGGGATTTTGATAGAAATTGCAGTGAATATATGGATGCTTTGGGCTGTATGGACCTGATAACGATATTAAAATTCTTCCAAATCATAAACATAGGACATGTTTTCATTCATTTGTGTCTTTTACCATTTCTTTCCGTGAACAGGTTTTTTACCTCCTTGATTAAATTTATTCTTAAGTATATTTATTTTTTTAATAGTTGTTGTAAATGGTATTGTTTGATTTCTCTTTCAAATAGTTGGTTGTTAACATCTGGCAATGTTATGAATTTTTGTATGTTGATTTTGTGTCCTGTAACTTTACTGAATCCATTTGTGTGTGTGTGTGTGTGTGTGTATGTTTGTGTGTAGTCTTTAGGGTTTTCTGTTGATACAAAAGTGTATTTTAACTTATTATTTTTCTATTTAACACATTTCTTTCCAAGATGTATAGTTTTTATTTCTTTCTCTTGCTTAATTATTCTGCCTAGGACTTCCAGTACTATGTGAAATACAAGTGGCAAGAGTGGGCATCCTTGTCTTGCTCTTGATCTTATAGAAAAAGCCTTCACTTTTCACCCCTGAGCATGATGCTAGCTTTGGGCTTGTCATATGCAACCTTTATACATGCCTATCTTTTTCCCGTGTAACTCTGCCTACATGAAGGAGACCAGAGTCCTCATTATATTGTTGTGCTTTTGAATTTGCATTAAATAAAATAAACCAGAACCAGTGGGATTAGATCTATAGCTGTGGGCTGAGGAATTAGCCAAGTGGAAAGATCTCAGTGTCTTGGGTTCCACACTATCAGCAATCAACTATTAACTTCAATTTGCAGAGGTTTACAGAATTTTCTGAGTTTTAAAGAAATATGTTTGTCTTAATTTAAAAATAGTAAGAAATGATGTATAATTTGGCACATTCTAAAAATACGGGGAGTAAAAGAAAATTCATCCATAATTCTACTACCTATTATTTAATTCAGTTAATAATTTGATATGCATTGTTTTAATTATACACATAATTTTTTGGGGTGTTAGGGATTGAATCCAGAACCTCACACATACTAATCACATGCTCTACTACTGAACTATATCCCTAGGCCACATATTTTTATCTACAGTCTTGGGCTTATAATGATTTTTAGATAATTTTGTATATTTTTGACTTAGAAATTGATTTATTGTGAATCACATCTATAATATTCTTGATCAGCTACTTCATTTTTTTTTCTGTGCTAGGGTCTCACACATGGCAGACAAGTGCTCTGTCACTGAGCTACATTCTTAATCCCATGATTAACTTTAAAATAATTTTATTTTCATATATTATTCTACTCTGTAGACATAGCCTAAGGTTTTGTTTTCCCTTGAGTTTTTAAACCAATCCTCTGTTGTTGGATATTGATATCATTTGTTTATATTCTTCTTTCTACTATAAGTGTTGCAGTGAATATTATTTAAACAAATTTTTCCTGTGCATACCCATGACTGTTTAAGATACATTTCTTAGGGGCTAGAGCAGTGTTGGGTTTGAACTCCAGCACCAAGTACACAATGAAGTGTTGGAGCAATGAAAATCAGATGAAAAATTAAATAAAATTGATTTTCTCTCTCTTTGTCCCTCTCACTCTTTTTTAAAAAAGAAAAAGATACATTTCTTGTATAACTGGAGTTTGAATAAAACATTTAAACTTTGTAAAAAAATCCTTTGATATTGATTGCAAATGTTCCCCTTACCACCACATCTCTGAAAAGCTGTTTTAATTCATACTCCTTTTACCCAGGTAATGTTTTTTCTCTCTCTTTTTTTAATTTATTGAGGAGTTGTGCTGCTGTACAGTCATAGATGTATATGTAATAACAATATGATATGCACTTGATCCTAATCCAGAATCACCACATCGCCCACACCCCAGTCTCTTGACTCTTCTATATTTCTTCCCTATAACAGATATAAATGTCCATATACATATACCCCTTCCCACCAGATCGCGCCTCTTTCTTTTTTTTTTAAATGCAGTTGTTGGTTCTTCTCTTTATAAATAATTATGTTTTCTTTTTATTAAAAATCTTTCTTCCTGTTTTTCTCTCTTCTTGCCTTTTCACTCCTTTATCAATTTCTGTCCCTTAAGTTTTAAAATGATCACTGTGTAAACTTCATTTTTTAAAACTCTGCCTTGAATATCTTTCTGGAGACAGTTTACAGAACTGTTATGAAAGAAAATTGTGCTTACATAAAGATTGTGATTAATATTGTTAAAAGAAGGAAAAATGTTTATTAAGGATTTGAGTGTCCAATACCATGCTAAGGACCCCGGCAGACAGATACCTGAGATGCACAAGGCATGGTACCAGGGCCTCCCATTCTTGGTTGGGGAAATACAACCAATCTCACGTACTCTAAGAATCGTGCTTCTCATTTTTTTTAGACATATACCTGCTAAAACACTTGCTTACTATCCTGTGTTTACCCTTCTCACTAGCCAAGAAGATTTTGCCTGGTTTTCATTTCTTTACTACATATTACAGAATTAGATTCATTGAACATGCTCTTTCAAATTATCTGCACACATAGGAACATCCTGTTCTGATGCGCCTTCCTGGCCCCAGTGGAGAATTACTTCATTAGAGAAGCATCCAAGCCAGACTCCATGAAATTTACTCTAAGAAACTAAGATAGGGGCAGCATCCCAGGGAGGCCTGTTTTGATGAGGCCTAAGAGTCCTGCTGTCTGTGTCTCCCTACCTCTTCTGAGCATCTTTATCCTGCCCTTTTTCAGTCATCATCTGCCCCAGCTTGTCTCTTCCACATCAGCACGTGCTCATGCCAGTAGGTCTGCTCTCACCTTCCCTTTGTAATACCCACCCTATTCCCTGATTCCAAATGTCTTGCTTAAGGTTGGGGTTCTTCTTTGTGCCCCAATTATTTGGCTTTATTGGCCTCTCCCTCATTCTCTCAGTTCCTTCATTTCTGCTTGTCATTCATTTCTCATCACAGACTTGGTGGTCTAGCCCTTTCCTCCTTGGAATTAGATCCCATAACTTCCACTGATCCACAATGCCTGGTTGGACACAGTGTGCATAACAAATATTTGTTGAATGAATTGGAATTATTCTCTTGTTTAAATCTAAAAATGTCCTGGGCATAATTGAGACATATTGACAAATTACTGGCATGTCTTTCTTCTTCCCTACCTGCCCCAGTATTCTTAGTTTTGTTTTCCAGTCATTCCGCGTCAAGTGCTGTACTAAAACCTTGCACATGCTATTTCTGATTTTCACAGCCATCTTGCAAGACATCTGTTGTCATCTCCACTTTATGTACAAGGAAGCTAAGGGGCCACAGGCTCGTTGGTTCCTCTGAGGGAACCACTTCTTCATGGATCCACTCCAAGGATCCCCAACCCTGGCCTCACTCCTGGCATTCAGGGACTTGCTGCTTCTGGTCTTCCCATGACCCTGATATTATTCCAGCTGATCACCATCAACTTTGCCTCAATCTCAGTTGCAACAGAGGGAGTTATGAGGGAAGAACAGACCTGAGAGGTGTTGACAAGGATGTTTACACGAGAGATTGAAACTCAGAACACAGGGAAGTGGAAGAGCCAAAGTTTGTCCACATTTTCAGCATGAGAGAGTGAAGGAAGTATTGTGTCACCCAAAGAAATGGGTAATAGAGAAGTCTTGCTCCTGGATTGTTAAGTCAGGCTTGAATTCCAGTGACTATTCACTGGATAACTGTTACAGTTTGGGTATGAGGTGTCCCCCAAAACTCCTGTGTTACTACAGGACTATTCGAGGTAGAATAATCAGATTAGAGCTGTAACCTAATCATTCCATCCTAGCTTGAATAAACTGACTGGGGGTAATTATAGACAGGCAGTGCATGGCTGCAGATTGGTCACTGGGGACATGCCTTGGAAGGGTGCATCTTCCCTGTGGCCCCTCCACCCCCGCTTTCTTGCTGCCATGAGGTGAGCAGCTCTGTCTGCCATGCCCCTCCCCCATGATGTTCTTCCTTCTCTTGGGGCCAGAGCAATGGAGTCAACAGTCTTTGGCCTGAGACCTCTGATGCCATGGGCCAAAATAAACTTTTCCTCCTCTAAGTTGTTTTCTCCTTTTTGGAGGGGAGGAATGGGGGGGTGGAATTTTGGTTCCAGAAATGAAAAGTTGACTAAAACAGTAACCATGGGTGAGCTTCTTAGTTTCTCTGAGCCTCAGTTTCCTCTTCTGTTCCCTGAGGATAATCTTACCTGACTCTGATGCTTGTCAGTTTGCTGGTCAAATGATGCCATGCATGTGACATGCTCTGTAAGGCCCAAAGCCATATACACATGTCAGCTATCATCAGCATTGTCAGATGTGTTATTACTGGAGTCAGACTGTGAATGGAGGTGGCAACTTCTTGAATTAATGCACTATGCCAGGGCCAGCAAACTATAATCCATGGGCCAACTCTAGCCTGCCTACTATTTTGTATGTTTGCTGAGCAAAGAATGCTTTTTACAATTTTAATATGGTTAGAAAAGCAAAAGAAAAATATTTATGACATATGAAAGCTATGTGAAATTTAAATTTCAGTGTCTATAAATAACATTTATTGGAACATGGCCGAACCCATTTATTTATATACCATCTATGGCTGCTTTCATACTACAGCAGCAGAACTGAATAGTTGTGACAGACTGTGTGCTGTAGAACACCAAAGATATTTACCATTTGGTTCGGTAAGGAAAGGTTGCCACTCAGTTTCCTTCCTTCCTACCTGTTGAAGCTCCTAGAGAGGAAAAGAAAGTTCAAGGAAATCTTAAAAAAAAAATTTTAACTGATTTTTCTTGCTTGATAATAAAGGTAAAATGAAGATGTGTTTCTTTTTTTCCCCTTTTTGATGATTTAAAAATGAATCATTAGTAAAATTATTTTAAAAAGTGAATACTTTTCAGTGTTGAAAATATTATAATATTTATTATAATAATTATTGTATAATAATAAGCATTATAATATTTATTATAATTATTATATAATAAATATTAGAAAATAATAATTATTATAATATTAAAAGGCAGTTAAGGATAAAATACCTCCCCCCATGTGAAATCACCCTTAAATGGCTATAACATTTTTTTTTTTTTTTAAAGAAAGAGGGACAGTGAGAGAGAGAGAGAGAGAAAGAGAGAAACAACTTTATTTAGTTTTTCACATGGCCTTAGTTGCTCCAACACTCAGTTGTGTACGTGGTGCTGGGGTTTGAACCCGGGTCCTCATGCTTGTAAGGCAAGCGCTGAAACCGCTGAGCCACCGCTCCAGCCCCTGGCTATAACATTTTGATTGGTGCTTCCTTCTACTCTTGGCATCCATATATCCAAATGGTTGTAATTAGGATCTACATTAAATTTCATAGATAATATAGTTCTTTCCACTTGGCTTTCGTAAATATTACTTGATTATTACTTTTATTATTCATAGTGGTAATGTCATGGTATGGTACAGTTCACAAGCCATATGTTTCAGAAATACTTCCTGTTCCTGCCTTTGATCAGCGTCCTGCGTCCTCAAATGTGACTGTAAATGCTTCTTTTTGGCGCTAGAGCCGGGCTGCCTTGGTTGTCCTGTTGCTTTCGTTTCCTCTGCTCTCTGGCATTGGTTCAAGTGCAGCATTATCATCGAGCCTAGCATCTGAGATACCTAACAATAAGGCGGAAGGAAAAACGTCAGAGAAAAAAGTGAATGTGATGCTTTCAAGGTGGTTTCCTGTCTCTTCCCCAGACCTCTGTAATCGCAAAGCAGTCAGTGATAAAAGGAAAACCATTGACCAAGCAAAAATCTTCTTTGTTCATTTAATAATGACTAGAGGAATATTTGTGCTCCCTGTTGTATTTCTAAAGAACTGGGCATAGAAATAAGACTATTATTGTCATTATGTTAATATTATTTTTTTTTTAAAGAGAGGGGGGACAGTGAGAGAGTGAGAGAAGGAGAAAATTAGTTTTATTTAGTGTTCCATGTTGCCGTCATTGCTCTAACACTTTGTTGGTGCTGGGGTTTGAACCCACGGACTTTCCCATGCAAGGCAAGCGCCATAACCACTAAGCCACCACTCCAGCCCCCTTATGCTAATATTATTGGCATACTGATTTCAAACCCCAAATCTCTTCAGTGGGTCAAATTAATTTTATAACATGAAATATAAAAAAAAGACATGGGTCTCATATCCAGAATCTATAAAATACTCAAAAATGTCAGCTACAAAATCACCAACAGCCCAATTGATAAATGGGCCAAAGAGCTAAACAGAGACTTCTCACCAGAGGACATTGATCAAGCCAATGAATACATGAGAAAGTGCTCTAAATCATTAGTAATCAGAGAAATGCAAATGAAAACCACATTAAGATATCAC
>PVKS010019042.1:0-39073 GCA_004027875.1 Aplodontia rufa
GAATAGTATCATATATAAAAAGTATATTTCAGAAATGTATAGTCAATTATTTTATGTATCATTATTCAAATATTAAAATATTATTTATGCTTTCCTTTTGCATAAAATTTTCCTAATAAATTGTTGGAAAATTTTAATAATTAAATTTACTTAATTAAAACATTCATATGTACATTAAATTATAGACTCAATTTCATTCTTGTATTCAAACTCTAAAAGAATGTTCAGTTCTGTTCCCTGGTTGACAAGAGAGATGATATCTAAGTCCCACATCTTAAGTGTCCTGATTCAAGGAATGCAAAATTGAGGATACAGTTAAATCAGAGGGTTTCATTAAAATTTCAGTGTAGGGAGAACTAGGACATAGCACAAAGAAAATGCAAATTATGTAATTCACTTTTTCTAAGGGAATGAGAAACCAATAGTAGTGGAGTAGGTGAAGTAAGTTCAATGTTGAGCCCAAATATGTGGGGAAAATGGGTTGTAAAGAGATAGAAATGTAGAGATAGGTATGGTAAAATTGGAGAACAGTAGCTGCAATGAGATGCTTCACTGATGACTACTGTGTGGAGCCATGCCCACTTGTGAACAATTCCAACACGACATGGGTATCTTGGTAATAGCAGAACATATTTAGTTGAAACCGTGACATCATTCTTGATTTCCCATGGCTTCTGCAGAGAGGTAAGAAATAGATTGAAAGAAGTTCAAAATCAAAAGAAATAAAAACTCAATCCTAACTTTGAGTGCAGAGGCAGAAGGGCCATGTTCTCCGATGAGAAAGCCCAGGACCAAAAGAACCTTAGTCCATATTGGCAAACACAGCAGCCACTGCCTGTGGACCCTATCTGGCTTCTACCTTCCACTGGTTATGGAAGTGGTACATCTCCTTGGTCTTGAAGAGGGGTTAAGGAAAATGGAGAAATGTGAATGTTTTATATGAATAGTGTCAGAAAATACATGTAAAGAGAAATGTTTAAGTGATGAAATGAACTGTGTTTATCTGACTATGTACCAATTTTGTTGTTTTTCCCTTCACTAATCACACCCGCTCCCACATCCAGCTTAGTAGACGGGAACATTTAAGAAGATATAACTGGTGAGAAATTAATGGCAAATTTAATTAGCTACTTCAAAAAAATGTATATGCATATACATTTCTCACTCTGCATTAAAAGTTGGATTTAAATATTATTGAAATGGGCTGGAGCAGTGGCTCAGCCGTCATGGCACTTCCCTGGCATGCGCATGTGTACAGATTCAAACCCCAGCACCCAAATACACAACTAAGTGTCAGAGCAATGAAAGTCATGTGAAAAACTCAATAAAAATTTCTTCTCTCCCTGTCTCTCTCTCTCTCTCTTTCTCTCTCCTTCTCTCTTAAAAAATACATACATAAATAAATATTACTGAAATGGCAATGTGAAAGAGAATTTCTTATTTAGAAAAACCTGACCACCATGTTAGAACTATTTAGACAGGTTTTTAAAATTAATGACTGGTAAGATCATTTTCTTTTTCTCAGCAATCCAATGGATACATGCCTGTGGCAGGGTAGGTAGGAAGGGAGTATGTGGGCCCACAATGGCTGGTCCAGGTTTGGAACGCTAGGTTGGGAACCATGTTCATGGGCATAGTGGTTGAGGATAACAATGTTTTGCTCTTTTGATGTCCACATTATCTTTTTAAAACCTCAAAATTTAATTTAAATAAAATTGAAAGCTGGTAATTCTTACTTGGTGGAAGACTTTACTTTAGATGTAATGCCAGCAATGGTTTTCCATCCCAGCAGTATCAATTTACAAGCTGTGTGACATTGAGCAATTCATTTAACTTTATTATCCCCTGGTTTCTCTCCATCTATGAAATGGTAATGATATTGCCTGTGTTCTACATTTGTTAGGGAAATGACACATGATGAATATTGAGAACACAGTTCCACATCAGGTGCATTATTAGCACTTCACAAATCCCTCTTCCACTTTTTTTCCTTGCCATTTGTATCTTATTGTGTTGAAACAGACGTTTTAAAGATGTTATAAGGGATATATAATACTAGGAATGAAGATGAATGACATGTTTTCATTATTACTATAAAAACTAAAGAAGGGGCTGAAGCAGTGGCTCAGCGGTTGCAGCGCTTGCCTGGCAAGCACCAGGACCCGGGTTCAAACCCCAGCACCACGTACACAAATGAGTGGGGAGCAACGAAGGCCATGTGAAAAACTAAACAAAGTTGTTTCTCTCTTTCTATGTCTCTCTCACTATCCCTCTCTCTTTAAAAAAAAAACAAAAATGAACTAAAGAAAACCAGTAAACTGAGATGTTCTAGAGGAACATCCCACAGCTGATTAAACTTAGACAAGAATTCTTGGGACAAAATGATTTGAAGAGTCCAGGCTGCATTTTTCTATAGAGGTAGACTGCAGTCGAATGACAGCTGGTTTTGTAATCAAATCTGCAATTCTCAAATACACTTCTTAATTGAATTTAAATGTACAACATACACAATTTATTTGGACAATGTAAATGATTTCTTAACAGTGATTGTTAATTTTACATATGCTTATTTGGTGTTTATTAGATATAAGAATGAACACAGAGGATGAAAGCCAGTGTATTCAATTGAAATATATTGGAAAATATGTAAACATTTAATATTTAAATAACTAATTGATTTGTTTAAAATGCACAACTAAATGAGAGTAATATTCCTGTTAAAATCCCAGTTTTCTTATGTTGCCATGTTTATAAAGACTTTGCTATTTCAACCCATAATGCATGACAAATAGTAGATTGTTTTCTACATTAAATAGTTAAATTTAGAAAAACATTCCCATAAAGTTACATCTTCACTTACTTTTTGCTTAATTGTTGGCTAATAAAATTATGCTTTTAAAAGAAAAATTTCTGATATAATTTTGATTAACTTGTATTCATGGTAACACAAGAAAATAATTTGTGGCAAAATGATAAATAATTATCTGATTTTAAGCCATTCATACACAAGAATTATCATAAACTATACAACACGGTTTTATTTTATAAAGTCTTATCCTTTAAGTATACATATAAGACTTGCACAGTGGATTTATTAAATCTCCACGTGAAGAATAAATTTAAACGTACTGCAAATAGCTCTCTTTGAAACTGTGCAACTCTGCATGAATTCAGCAGTCTTTTCTTTTCAGAAGATAAATGTTCTTTGGTGGACTGGGCACCGTGTACTCTCCAGAAGTTCAATATCCTAATTTAAGTGGATTTGCATAGACTACACTTTGTAAATATATGAATCTTTTTAAAATAAATGTAAATATATGAATCTTTTTAAAATAAATATAATTTATATTAAAAATAGTAGAAAATAATAGTGAATCTACAATATTTGGAAAAAAGTACTAGAGATAGCAAAATGCAGTTTTTTTCCCTGTATTTAATTTCTTATTATAGTTTGTTTCCTAACCTTTTTTGGTATTTTAATTTCAACATATCTCTCTACAGTAGATTTATAGCATTTTAACTAACATCTTTAAGAGTAGACCAGGGCCCTTGGGAGTTCTGCTTGAAATAATGCTGAATGAAGAAACCAGCACAGTTTGCAATAATACAAATTTAGAAGCTCTGCTTTTTTTTTAATTTGACATGCTCACATTCACTTTCTCTTCAGAAAAGAGAATTATTAATTTGAAAATGGTGCAGAGAACCCATTACCAGCTGAAATCAGAGTTATTGGAAATAATGACATTTTAATTGTTCTATGTTTAATAATTCCTTTTTTATTAAAAAAAGAAGTTAAATTTTGTTCTGAGAACTCATTAAACACTCCACAATAATGAGGCTAAATAATTGTAAGTAAAGAGAGCAAGAAATATCTTATAGTATTATAAAATGTTTCAGAGGTGAAAAGCTTGACACTTTTAAAAATCATGTGCATGCTCCTGGTTTAATTTGTTACTTTGAATCAAGTATCAAACTAATTATGATGAGCAATTTACCTACAATACTTCACTTACCTAACTGATAGGCCATTCAATATGTGGCATAATTGACATCAAATATTTTGTTTGAATTAAAGTTGAGTTTATGAGAACAAAATACTTGCAAATTTAAAATTTCTCAAGAAAAATGATTATAATGCAAAGCAATATTTTAAAAGAAAATGCTTAAACTACATTTCCTCCAGGTATTTCTTAATTCCTTAGCTTAGCTTTAGGGCATGTGGAAACATTAAAACACTTCTTAAAACTGAAATTCTGCAGCAAGTGCACAAAACTTGCCTTAACATCCGTTTTAGCATAATCAAATGCAAATTTTAGCAATCATTTTCATAGTAATATGTTCACTCAAGGTTTTTCAACATGCTTTTAAGTTTAATAGTCAGAGATGGGAGCTATATATAAGAAAATTCATCAAAAATATGTTTTGAATTACTCCTTTGCGTATGTGATTTTACTAGTCAATTACAAGATAGTACGGAGGGATGTGATTTTTTATGTCTAAAGTTTAGTAATGTTTGTTATATATATGTATTTATATAATAAACCTGCTGTTTTGGGGTAGCATTTTACATAACATACAGAGTCCATAAGTATTTTTGAGATTCTATTCATATAAATATTCGTACATATTATATATACAGTGAAAAGCATATTGATAATATTAGCCAGATTTGAGCGGAAGTCTAAAAGAATAAAACCTGCACACTAATTAAAACATGATATTATGTTCCTTCGTTTCCTAAGGAGGTCTCTTATCTATCAAACCTAGTCTCACTTTAACGTAATTTTTAGAATTGCACTGAAGATTCAACACCAATATAAATTAATTAGTTGGTAGGCATATGAACCTCCTGTTTCTCTCCTGATATTCAGAGAATTTTAAAATCATCCTATTCCACTCAGTCAGTCCTTGGGCAGGCACTATATATATGAATGTGAATAGAAATGTGGGTGTGTATATACATTCATGTAAATACATACTTAACATAGTTAATGTATTTAAAGCTTGCCTTATTTCCTCAGTTAATGTTTATGTAAACATAAATGCAAAAAAAATTGAAATCTTGTGCCAAATGTATTTTTATAGTACCACAAATTATAGAATTTGGAGGAATTGAAAGATATACTCAAGTCTTTGACCAAACAGCATTTACACAAGCAGCTTTTTATTCTGACATATATTTTTTACAATGTTGTGATTCAACTGTGGTCACAACAACAGTGAAACTTCTGTAAATACTATGAACATGACAAATAATTTCAAGTAATTAAAAGAAAGTTCCATAAATACTATGAACATGACATGATAGTTCAAGTAATTAAATCATACATAACCATTTCATTTTATTGATAATTTTTTCAGGCTATATAATTAATAAAAGAATATCAAGAAGATTAAAAGAAGTCTTAATTACTTTCTTCAGGCCCAAACTACTTTTTTTTCTTGGCATTGAGTCTTGAAGTGTTTTTGACTTTTGCTTTTTTTTTTTTTTCCTTGCGATATCCACAGGTGTTTATAAAATGGCAATGAAACTAGGAAACCCTATCAGGGATGGAGGTTTTAAATTTTTCTTTCCTACACTTATTGATAAAATATAGAAAATGTCAAAGTGGATAACAAATGTAAAGAAGAGTTTGGGGTATCTCAGTTCTTTTAAATAATTTTCATATTGGAAGTTATTATGTAATTTCTTTATGAACTTTTCATGAAGTCTTTATGAACATGCACCATCTGATATAATTTAATGTATCTTGGTTACAAGAGACGCATTGCTTGATATTGCTAATCACATTGTATTTTACCTGAATAACCTTATTCATATTACTTTACTTTTCTTTGTTTCAGTATTTTTTTCCGTTTAGTAAACTGGGAATAATAAAAGTATGTGCCTTAGAGAGATGTCATGAGAATTAAAAGCAATCAACTCTATCTACCATTTAGTTCCTAGCCTGATAAAGAAAACTGCAAAATTTAGATATTATTACTATCTGTGTTATTACCATTATTAGTATAGCAGTCAGGTTGACATTATTTGCAAATATTTTTATTGCTTTAATTTTAAGTTTGCAATATGAAGTGGAGAATTGAGATCACAATATAATTTTAAAGCCTATCTTAAGAAGGAATTAATCATTATTCACCAAAATATTTTTGAAGCTAATCTACAAAGGAGACTTTTAGTTCTGTAATTTGGACATTTGATCAAAGCAATTACTTGTTCTATTTTAAGTCAGTCTTCTGTGGTCACTAAGTGGCAGTCATCAAAGATGAGAGTTATGCACATGCTAACATTCTCAGTGACATAGTGGAACTAGAGAGGATGGAGTCTGAAAACCAGTTAGTGGCATCTGTCTCATTTTAGTAATCCCATGTGAAGTGATATAATGATAAGTCCATTACACTTTATGCTGGGGGAAGTGATGAAAACAGGCATGCTTTGGTAGCGATCATTGATGATAATAATCTGGCAAACCCTGTTTTGAAACATCAGCGGATTCAATTTAACTTGCAGTGTGATTTTGACTCAGTCATTTCCTACCTGTTAATTACCTTAGGGGTCCCTAGTTCTTGGATAAAAGTGACTGAGGATCATTTCTATATCTTTACTCCCTATTATGTTTGGAATGTGAGGTGTCCCCCAAAATCTCACATGTGACAAAGCAGGACGGCTGAAGTGAAATGAGTGGATTAGAAGGGCCTTGACCCAATCAGTGAATGATAGGGAAAAACTGGCAACTGAAGGCAGGGTGAGGCTGTGGAAGGTGTCATTGGAGGTGTGCCTTTGGGGTACTTATTTTGTATCTGGTATGGAGTCTCTCTCTCTTTCTCTCTCTCTCTCTCTCTCTCTCTCTCTCTCTCTCGGTTTCCTGGACCCATGCCTTGACCTGCTTTCCTCTGCAGGCTACTCTCTTCTTCCATGATGTTTAGCCTCACCTCTATCCCCAAGGATTGGGACAGGTCATCTATGGACAAAGACATCTGAAATGGTGTGCCCCGAAATAAACCGTTCCACCACGGAAATTGTTCTTGCCAGGTCGTTTAGTTACAGCAACAACAAGAAGAACACAAACAGACTGAGGCACTCCCCAGGAAACCTATACAAGTTCTTAAAAACATCAATTTCATCTTTGGAAGTATCATATTTTTAAGAGAGAGGGAGATGAGAGAGAGAGAGAGAGAATTTTATTTATTTTTTTCTTCTAGGTTTTGTTATTCCAACACTTAGTTGTGCATGTGGTACTGGGGTAGGAACCTGGGTCCTGGCACATGCCAGGCAAGCTCTCTACCACTGAGCTGTCTTTCCAGCCCCTGGCAGTATCAGTTTTAAAAGAGCTATCTTAAAATCTATTTTTCTAAATGAAATATAGTTTTAGTTTGTTTTCTAATAGTGAATCTAAGATGAAATGTCTGAAATGATAGCAAGTTGTTATCGATAGTTCTGTTGACATAAATTCCCTTTCCAATTCAAATGCTAATAAAACCAAGTGTACTAGCTATTATATATCAGCAAATGGAATCCAACATATATTTTGTTGTGTGAGACACAACCATGAGACACTATGAAATAGTTTTAGAAGTGAATAATTTATAGCCTTTTTCTAATAAAAGCTGGCACTTTTGTCTTATTTTGATACATTCAGAAGATGGAGAGAGGCAGGAGTCACACTGCAATTGCTAGACAAGAGGGTGACAGGAGAGCCCCAAAGTCTGAGATGTTTTAGATAAAGTTGCCTGTGTCACATATGACAGAATTATCAGTAACAATAACAAAGGATCCCCAGAATGATACTCTAAATGGGACCAAGCCTCATCATGACTTGGGTAAATAAAGGAGTCCCTACATCCTGGATTTCCTATTTCTCTTAGTCAAAACTCATAGCTGTACTCTAACAAAGTCTTTTGTGAACCCCAGGATCACTCTGACATATATGTATATTATTTTATACATATACACACAAACATTTTTTTTGTTGTTGTGGTTTATTTATATAAATTGCTACAAAAGTTCCAGGACTCTCAGGTCCTCTGTAAATCAAACATTCATTCTGTTTCTGACCCACTCAGACTTCTTCCCTGGCATTCTAGGACTCAATGTCACTTCTCAGCAGGATTCCCCTGCACCTATATGTTGTTTATATTTCCTTTAGCATTTCACAATTTACCAGGCCTGATGACACAGCTTCACCTGTGGATTTCATTGGAGTGGTTGTTTTACATATTTTTTATTTGTTTGTTTGTTTTCAAAAACTTATTGCTGATATCCCCGGGCCAAGTGACCATCTTTTCCCTCTCTCTGTTCTACATAAAACTCCCTAGATTCAGCCTCCTTATTGTTGCCTCCTTCCTATTCTGCTTTCCACTTGGTCCTTGAGGATTTTTGCTTCGCCTTCCCTATCACTTCTACATCATTCTGCCTGTCAATCGTGAATGTGTGGCACATTTAAATGAAAGACTCTTCTAACTCTCAGAACTCTCATGTCCTTGTCTATTCCTCCAATAACCAGGGGATGGATGCTGTCCTCCTTTCTGTCCAGACACCCACACCATCCTCATGCTTCGAACATTGCCATTGTTAAATTCTTCATCATTTCAATTGAAAACATTTCACCTTTATTCTTCCACATTTAATTTCTCTAGAGACTAGACTTCTGGTCTAGTGTTCTCCCTCCCCACCCTGTTCCTTTTCTCATATGATGAGCATGGAGGGAAACAGAAGGCCATTGGAGGTTTCTCCCAAGGTTTACACACTGCAGCTGCCTCCCCCTTTCATGTGCTCTTGCTTTCTCAGCTTAATGCTACAATACTGATACTCTCCTTCTGTATCAAGGAAATTTTTTCCAACTCTACAGGAGTATTTTTATCAGTATGCAAACTTGCCTTTATTAATTCTATCAATTAACAAAGATTACTCTCTTGACCCGTCACTACACATCTCTCTACCCTTGGCCAGTAAAACTGATCAAAAGCAATTTTATGCACTGTATTTCTAGCTCTTCCACTTACTTATGTGTCTACCATAGTTAGGGTTTAGAGTCTACACACCCCACTTCTTATGGAGTGTCAAAGATGTCCATGTTGCTAAGATAAAATGGTCAATTGATTTATTTCAGTTCTCACAATAATAAAGTGACAATAAAGTAATGATCTGCATTTCAATTTATTTTGGGAGTTTCAATGATCTAAATTAAGGGCAATGTTCAAATATGCCAAAAGATAACACAAACTTATGATTTCAATTTCCCATATGCCACAGAAAACAGAAAGTTCTTTCCATGTACAAGAAATACAGTTCTTCAGGGGCTGGAGTGTTAGCTCGGCAGTTACGGTGCTCTCCTGTCATTCGCAAGTGCACGCGTTCAAACCCCAGCACCACATACACAATGAAGTCTCGGAGCAAAGAAAGTCATGTGAAAAACTAAATAAAAATTGATTTTCTCTCTCTCTCTCTCTTACTGTCCCCTCTTTCCTTACAAAAGAAAAAGAAAAGAAAAAAAAAGAAATACAGTCCTTCACTTCAGTATGATCAGAGCAATTTAGTTTCTATATTTTTCTTGAAAATAAGAATTTATATATATATTGTCCACAAGTGAGTCAATCTAAGCTCTATTTTCTAAGCCAACTATTTGTGATGGAATATAGTGATATTATTGTATCAAACTGTTATTGGAGGTAGGAAAGAAAACTTTTCCTCTTTTTTTCTCCCCTATGGTCTTCTTTTCCATCCTTCCTGCTTCCGTTTTCCATCCATTCAACCAACCTACTTGCTTGCCTGCCTGTCTGCCTTCCTCCCTCCCTGTCTACCTCTCTTTTCCTCTTATTTAATTTCTTTCTCTTTTTCTTACTTTATTTTCTGAACATATGAGCCTTAATATGTATAGTGGATATTTGATCAAATTAGCTTTCTGTTAGGAAGAAGAAATGGAGGAGAGAAGGATGTGATCACCACAAGTCTGAGATGAAATTTTCCTTTGAGAGTGAAGATGATAAAACATGTCAATTCTTGTTCAGTCTTATAAATTTTATAAGTAATATATAGTATGATGTAATATTTTTCTAATACTTGAAATTTTATGTGTTCAAATTTGTTTTCATTATTTTGAGCTGTGTAATACCTGATATTCTTTCTCTCTAGATACTTATTTTGGTCTAGTTTTTCTTATTCTTACTCCATACTCCAAAGATTCTTTCAGCTGTCATTTAAATAATTGATAAGCATCTACTTTGGTGCTTAATACCCTACCTATAGAAATAAGCAAAACCTACCAAATACTTTACGTGAGGGAGGCCAGAACTTTATATCTCCTGATATATAATCTTAAGCATCCTCTATATCTTCACATTGCAATTTCAGGACTCTGTTCATTTATTTATTATTATATAAATGACTAGTTTTCACATTAGATTCTATGTGTATTCATTTTGACAATTATCACAATATGAGTTGCATAAATCAATACAATTTTATCATAGTACAATTTTGGAAGTCTACAAGTCCAAAATCAAGACAGTTTGTAGGGTTAAACTCTTTCAGAAGGATCTAGCAATCCAGAAGGGGACCTTTCCTTATCCCTTCACAAATTTAGATGCTTTCTGACAACCATGGCTTGAAGCTTCATTATTCCATTCTCAGCCATTACATTCTCCTATTTCCCAAAGAAAATCATCATTTAATGGTTTTTCTGTGTGTCTCTGTTTGCAAATTTCCCTATTCTTAAAGTCATAGGATTGAAATCCATATAAATCTAGTATGAGCTCATTTCCAAAGATTCTTTTTCCAAATAAAGTAGCATTCATAGTTATTGGGAGTAAGAACTTGAACATTTATTTTTAGGGGAAGCAATTCATCTTACTTCTCTCCAATATCTGGAACATAATAGGAACTCAAAAAATATTGTTGATTAACAGATTCACGGACTTATCTTCTTTATACTTTTTGGATGCTAAAGTCATAGATTAACTTTTTAGATTATCTAAAATGTTAGGATTTTGTAACTGGATGGTAATTTACTATTCATTTATCATTCATGCTATGATAGTATTATTCAGTCTATTTCAACATTTAAGATGAAGGATTATTTACTTTTAGTTAAAGTTAATTTTACTATTTGGTCAGCTCTTAATATCATAGTTAAGCATAATTATGTATTGTTTATGTATAATGGTGTATTATGCATATAATTAATATACATACATACATGAGGAAGTAGACATCTTTATAATCCTGCTCAATCCATTGTGCTGAGGTTAGATTGACATGAGGCAAAGGCCACAACAGAGAGCCCTCTGTTGCATGTATCAAGATGAGAGAAGACGATGATTTACATGGAGTCTTAGAGCAAGAGAGAAGTGGCATTTCCTATACACAACTGAAGATTTTGATGAATCGGAGGTGGATTAAGGAGAAGGGAAGTGTCAAGGATGACAATAGATGCTTTGTTTGAGTGACAGCAAAGATAGAGTTGTCATTTATTTAGAATAGGAGGAATTTAGAGAAAAATGTTTTGAGGAAGAATATTAAAGCATAACTTTAGATTGTTTAAAATTTTTTAGACTTCCAATTAGAGATACTGAGAATGTGATGATGTACTCCAACATAAATTTCAGCAAAGAAGCCCAGTACTGTGATACAGATTTTTTTCTCTGACCATGATAACAATGATGATAGATGGCTTATTCCTGTGTAAAGTGGGGCAGCTTGTATGATGTTGATTTTATAAGATTTAAGATTCCTAGTTTGAGTTTCCTCAACTGTACCAAATTGAGCCTGTGTGCAGGGACAATATGAAATTCTCAATGTACCCCTGTGCAACTTTCTGGGCAAGTGGAACAAATGCCAAAATGAGGGTTGTGCTGCCAGCCAATGCCATGATTAATAAAATTCATCCTAACTGACCCAATAGTGTCATATTTTTTGCCAGCATCTACTAAACTGGGCAGGTTAACTAAGTTTGCACAAAGGGTAAAATCTCAGAACCTTCACAGTTCAAACCAACTTGTTATAAAATAGTAGAACAAAATTCAGAAAGTTTCTACTGAGAAACCATATCAAAATTAGAATTATCTACTTCTATATACTTATGACATGATTTTTAAAATCAGTTATTTGTGACATTAAGATGATAATTGCATTGTATCTAAAAAGTAAATCAAGTTTATGAGTTTCATTTACGTATGTGACTAAAACATGTTCACTGGCTGATTAGAGCACCAAGAAAAATAGGTTCAAATAACAATTTGAAGAGATATCCATCCTTGCTCCACCATGTGTAAAAATCTATAATTCATCTGTTTCAGTTCTAAGGCAAACAGGAACAACAATATATAAATAAATAAAATTCTGATCAATTACATTCAGTGGTCAATATGTCTTAAAGATATATAATTTTTTTCTGTGAGTATTTTTGCTTCACAAAAATCAAATTCTCTCCAGGTCCTGAGAGCGCTAGCCACTTTAGAATTGTTGGGGTTTCTAGAACACACTGAAAGGTTGTGCATCTTTATAAATATGAATATACAGTTTTCTGTTACTAGGATATTCTTACTTGTTTTCTTGATAGTTTCTTGATCTCTATTCTTTTAAGTCTTAAATTTTTTTTGTTCTCAAATTAGAAAAAGAATTACCTCTTTTTTTCTCCTCTTGTGATGTTTTATTTTATACCTACCAGTGTTTGCTTCTCACCACGTTTTACTGTGTTTCAGGATTATATCTGTATCCCACATATTTACACAATGCGGTTTTATCTATCTATTAAAGAATTTTATTGAAGATCTCCTAATTGCTAGTTGCTTTCTTAGTAATGGAAATATACATGTACAAAAGACAGATTTTATATGTTTCCCTTATAGAAGCAAGGTAAAAACAATAAGTAAATGTAAACATATACTAGGAAATTAATTACAGATTTAGATTACTGTTAAAAATAATTTAAAAAAAACAAAATAACTTAAAAATGAAAAGAAACTGGGAATTTCATTTTGGATGCTGTAGGTAAGATATGCAGACTTCAAGTGCTACCCTATAATCAGGAAAGAGTAAGACAGTCATGAAGAAGGCCTGGAAAGCATATTGTGGATGAAATTAGTAAATAAACAGGATTGGAAATAGTGCTTAAAGAATAAACTAGCTAGATGATAATAAGGAGGAGAGGAATGGTAGAACCGAATACTTCTAACAGGATGGGAAGAGCCAGTTTCTGAAGAAATTTATAGGTTATAGAAAGGGATTTTTTTGCTTTTGTTCTAATAGGAACATAAATATGATTGAATATTCTTACTCAAGGTATTGATGGGATACCGTTTGCATTCCAGAGGATTTATTCTGGCTGCTCTAAGGTGAATTCGCTTAGCTCTGCTGGGTTCCTGGAACAATAGTGCAGGTCAAATATGGTGATAGCCTCAGTTTGCGTAAGGATCAGATTTATGGATTGGAGACTTAAAATATTATTAATGAATAGCTTGTAGTTAGTGAAGGAAAAGGGATTCTAGGAATGACCCATAGGTTTTTAAATTGAACTAAGTGATGGTGAGGGAATGGGGAAGAGAGGGAGAATTTTGGAAAACTATCAAAAGCACCATTTTCAATGGATTAATTTTGAGATAACTATTTAATATTCAAAAAATGTCAGCAAAGTAGATGGATATTTCAATGGACTTCTGAAGTATGATCTGAACAAAAAACACCCCCAAATTTTATAGATCTGTAATACAAAATACTTGAATTTAACACTACAAGTGTTAATGAAAATCCTTAGAGGGATACTTAAGTTTAAAAAAAAAGGATACCAAGACTCAGGTTTGAGGAAAGTAAACACTTCCATGATGATTATTAGATCAGTTATGACAAGTTAAATTGCTCCTAATTCAAACTTAATTGATAAGAATATTTATCAAGTAACTGTATGTAAATCTTGAGGTACAATGAACTTCAGGGTTTGCAGATTTACCATCACAATGGTACTGATAATCTTTAAAGATAGATGTGCTTACAGGGCAAGGTGGTGCACATGGTAATCCCAGCCATTTGGTAGACTGGGGCAGGAGGATTACAAATTCAACACCTACCTGGGCAACAAGACCCTGTCTCAAAAATAAAAACAAAATAAAAAGGACTGGAGATGAAACTCAGAGATGGAGCACCCCAGGATTTATACCTGTACTGCAAATTAGAAAAAAAATAAAATAAAAGAAGAGGTATTATGCCCGAATCACTTTAATGATGATGGAATATTTGTCATAGCAGATGAAAAGCAGCTTGCTCAAGCTTAGAAAATTAGTAAATAAAAGACTCCAGCATTAAAGTTTAAACACATTTCTATGATACCATTCTCTCTCTCTCTTTCAAAATAATATAATTCAGTCCTTCTCATTATAATATTTACAGTCCTATAAGTTAGGAGGGTAAGTTCAGAGAAAATGGAGCCTAGAAGATAATTGCTAACTTGGTCAAGGTCACACTGATAAGCAGCAGTCTGGGGTGGAGCTGCAGTTTGATCTCCTGCAGTAGTCCAATGAGCCCCTTCCACCAGGATATCACCTGCCTGTCCAGCCATGACCTTTATACAAGATGAGAATTTCTTTGTGTTCTTTAATTTAACATTGAAAAATTAAGTGTGTTGGTCCTAGTTTCTCACTTTGACAATTGTTTGCTTCCTTAATCTGTTTCTATACCAATAAAAGCAATATGATAAGTCAGAAAGAACTTCTTAGCACCAGCTTTCAGCAGCATATGCCTGGTGGCCTGGCTACTTAGCATTATATGCTGAAACATCCCTGAGCTTCAGGAGTAATAGCCCCATTTCCACATCACTTTTATGATAGAGAATGACTTTAATTCACTATTTGAACGTGGTATGAAATGAATTAATAGTAAGCATGTATTTATATCTTCTTCCCATTTTTAGAAATGTATGTTTAGATCTTAATATTTTAATTGGGCATATACATATATACAAATTAATTTGTTTTCCCTCTCTCTTTCAGTTTAAATAATATGAATATATTTATAAAGTTCTTCCGGTGATTCATTAAATATCAAATAATGATGTAAATGATTGGCAGTGAATAGTATATTTTTCATTAAACCTACCAGCTAATTCTTATTCATGTTACAGCACAAATTCATTCAACACACACCGATATCTTGCAGATACTAGCATATGGATCAGTATGTATTTCTGAGTCGATTTTAAGTATTTTTACATTTTTATACAGAGAATTTGTGGAAAGTAACTTCTTTGTATTTTACATGGCAATGTAGATGTCTGAAAATTTTATATTAAGCTTAAGTCCTCCAGAAAAAGTTTAAGATATGTAAAATTTTAGTTTAACAGGTACAAATAATTAGTAATAGAAAATTTTATGTATACATATGAAACACAGATACGTTGCCATTTATTTCTTAGAACATAAGTAGTAATTGATTTTCTCTATTAATACTGAAAATTTTAAGATTTTCTCTTGAAATATAATATTGTTTTCTTCTGAAACTCTAAAAGATTGCAACATAATAAACCTTCCACTTCTGTTTACTCTTTTCTGTGATATGAAGCATAAAAATCAGTGGGAAAATCCAAAATGCATGTTTATACTTCTGAAGAGTATTAAGTTGTTTGTATTTTTCTTGCAATTCTCACTTTTCCTAATCACCCATACTTAGAAATCCTGTCACATCTTTCCTTGTCACACAACTGGGATTTACATTCTCCCTCTTAAAACACCATTACAAATGAAAACATTGTTTGTGATTCCCACTGCATATTCAAGAGCTGCTGAGAAAATAAGAAATGTGGACTCTTAGCAAGCCTTAACAAACTCATACTTCAGCTGAGTAGTGTTCAAAAATCCCAGGCTATAAATTTTTGCAGAGATCACACTGAACCATGATTCGATTTATCAAATGTGGAGGGGAATGTAGCCCTCATTCCTTAATCTACCTGGGGAAAGGACGCCTACCATTGACATTGACCAAAGCAGAGTACATATTTATTAAACTTTTTGTCCTTTATGCCATTCAAAGCTGTCCTTTATCTGTCAATTCAAAAGTCTTTCTAATGAATTTCAGCTGCTTTCAAATATTGAAAATGCCTTGTCATTATATATTTCCTTCCCAAAATTAGCAGTCACAGTTTGTCCAAATCCCAGTGCCAATAGGTCTGTCCAGTTAATATCTAAGTGAATGTGCCTAGATGTTAGCCTTGAGGTTCAAACTGTGTAAATGAGCCACACCAACCCAGTGCTGCATCACTCGATTCACTGAAGTCATGTAGACCTAGTCTCATTCTAAATTTCCTCAAGTGCTTTTACCACTTTGGTTTGGCAAATTGTCAGCCCAGAATAGATACAGTATTGATTTGTGTCTTCTCAGTGGTGCAGGTGGAAGTGAGACATGAAAGGAAGCCCTTGAAATTAGTATTTTGGCACTCATCCATTCCTGGTGTATTTTTTCCTCTCTATTCATCTCATTTTGATCAAGAAAATATCTAACTGGGTGCTTTGTACGAAGTAATCAACAAAGTAGTGCCCCTTGTTACTTAATTTTTATTTTTGGTAAGCCATTAGATTCAGAAGAACTTAAATTTTGTGTTGCAGTATTAAAAGAATAAAGCCAGACTTATTACTCATCAGACATTATTTCAGATTACAATGATATGGCAGTTGGTAATTATGAATACACACAGAAATTGAGACCAAGAAATTCAATAAACTTACACATTTAGTTTGAAGGTAATGCAATTTGAGTACAAGTTCTTTGCTGTTAATCTAATCATAAACCATTAACACTTTGCAAATATATAATAATACACAAAATATTTTTTCCTAAATGAACAAGGTTTTTGTATTACTTCTGTATTTTATGATGAAAAGGAAGCGAAGCGTACAACAAAAGCACTCTTATTACTTAATATTGCCAAAGTTTCAACTAGAATTGCAGTTTTCACTGTAGTTTCAACATAGAATCGTTGTCACTGTTTATGAATACAATGAAATTCACTTTCAATATATGGAGGAAATGTATGAAGTAAAATGTAAACAATTCATATAGCAAAAGTTAAAATTACCTGTGGACTGATAATTAAGCATTTAGACAGAGGCTTGGGACCAAAGAAACAGAATGAACTATATGTACTTCACTGAAAAATATCAATACCAATATCTGGTTTGCAATTTCTGGTAAATATATCATCCACATATTAAGAAAAACAATAGCATACAGTTAATTCTTTCCATGTATGAAGAAGCAGACAAAGGAGATTTTAAGTTACGCATAATTTTATCAGGATATAAATTTCCTTCAGATTAGTGGAACCGGGCTGGAGCTGTGGCTCAGCGAGGGGTTGGAGTGTTTGTCTGGCATGCATGAGGATCCGGGTTTAAACCCCAGCACCACATATAAAGCTAAGTGTCAGGGAGGCAAAGGCCAGCCGAAAAACTAAATAAAATTGATTCTCTCTTTCTCTCTCTCTCTCTCCCTCTTCTTAAAAATGAATAAATAAAATAAAATAAATCAGTGGAGCATTATTCTGTGGCCAACATCATTCCCTTAAATAAACCCTTTTTCCATCAGTATTGGTTTCTTGACCTTTAACTTTCTAATAAATCAAACTCTTGGTTCTCATGTAGTTAACCACACTACTTTCTTCTGGAAGGGGCCAGGGATACTGATATCCTCTACCCACACATAGGGATATACAGGCCAGGAAGTATTCAATCGTATCTCCTGTCAGCACTAAAATAGTTACCACATTTGTATGTGAAGAGATGCTCATTTCATAAAATCCCTCATTATTTTAACAATGAGAAACCCTGAGTCAAAAATTCCCTTAAATCACAGTATAATTTCTTTCCTTTTTCTTAAATATTTTGTTTTTGAGAATTTTCATTGGGTTGGCTTATACATATGTAGATCTCAAAACCGAACCCTAAAGAAATGTATTATTTTATTTAAAATGGAAAATAATTTCATTTTTGCAAGGAAAACTTAGGACATAGGTGAATTGTATATCTTTCACGAGAAAATCAATTGTTAAACATAATTTCTTCTTCTAAGTAATGAAAATTCTGAAAGTGATTTATTTCAAAGTAGTTAAATATGTTTTGCTCTCACCATGTTTTAATGTAATCTAGTAAAATATGTCTGAAAAGAAACTTTATAGACATTTCAAGAAACTGAAAACTATAAATACCATAAGTTCCCAAATTTTACTCTCAGGATCTTACTTTATAGAAATGGCATATTAGTACAAATATAAGGATAAAAAGAATAGTTCTATTACTTACCAAGAACTATTCCTATATTTTTCTGACACTCTTTTACTTTAGACATTCCTTGATTATATTAAGCTAAATGGTTATTAAACCTTTAAAAATAAGCAACATGAAGTTTATACAATTTAAATAATTAAAAGTCATGCTGGTACTTCATGGAGAACCCTGAATTAAAGCAATGTGATTATAAACCATCATGTCTTAATGATTTTAATATTATAATGGAATTTCCTAGCCATTTTTAAAAATATAAAAAGTGATAGAATATCAATAAAATGACCTTTATTTAACCAGAAACTATGGATGTATCCACTAAAATTAATGGTGCAAGCTTTTATTCTTTGATGTGGTCATGCATTTATGGCCTGTTTCTAAGTAAAGAAAAAAAAAGGTGGTAATGCTATAGTAGGAACATTTTTATTTTTAAAAACATCTAAACAAAGGAGTATAGTAAAATGTGAAATATAGTACTTGAGAACATTTATAGTTATTATTATCTGGTGATGACAATACTTTTGGATTTAACTTTGGAATGAACTCCCCTGAACCAATTTCATAAGGATTCAACACACTTACAGAATAAGAGTACCAGTTTAGTCAGATGTCTAAGGTCATAAATCTACCCTCTCTTATGAGTTTTGATGGGTAGTTAGAGGGTTACTTAATTTTGGCATTCCTTTGCTTCCAAAGGAGTTGGTAGTCACAGAGTTGTATAGAGGATGAAGTGATTATCCAAGTAAAGGACATGCAACTCTTTTTGGTAACAAATTGAAACAGTAAAAATGCTTTTATGATGTATTTATCTGTTCTATAATTTTACTAAATAAATCTTCATATTATCTTAAAGTAAGAAAAATCAGGAATTACCATTTTAACTGTTAAAGCGTTTTGCCAAAGCTATCACCACTAAGAAATATCATCTTTTAGTGATATGAATCACCAAGAATTCATTCTTAAAAGAAGCAGTATCACCTGGGTAGAGGTTTCTACCAGGTGACCATAGACCTCCTCTTTTGTAATCTTTGTTATCATCAAATTGGAGAAGGCAATCAACATATGTTTCTCAGGTTTGCATATGGTATCTAAGTAAAACCATATCTATTTTATCTGACTGCTGAATTAAAAATCAGAATAATTTGAAAGGCAAAAATAGCTAATGCCAAATTATGACATTTAATAAGGTTAAATGCAAATTTCTGGATATAATTTGTAGAAGTCAAAAATAAAATAAATGATGGAGGAAACTTGACTTAAAAACAGTTTGTGTTGCCAAAGATCTGGGGATTTTCATTTAACCCAAAAACATAATATGACACGCTAGCAGAAGCTAATTTAATCCTAGGCAGCATTAATAGAGTTATACTGTGTTTATCATGGGAATTGATAGACTCACTGCACTCTGCACTGTCAAAATGAATTTTAAACACTGTTTAATTTTGTATTCTGAGATTCAGGGAGAAGAATGAAAAACAAACCAACATTTGGAGGGTTAGAAATTGGGAAAGGTCTCTAGTTTGAGTTGTGTAGGATTTCTCAAAGTCACTATGAATGGTTAGGGTGAGCTTGGCTACAGAACACCAATATTCTGTTAGTTTTCCTACTTAGTGATGGCTTTTCCTAAATCTCTGTGTTTGCTCATCTAAACATCAGAGTGTAGAAAGGCTCAGTCTCTTTTTATTGTAAATTGAAATTTATAATTCTGTAAATTTATGGCATATAACAAAGTTACGTATGAATGCAATGTAAAATAATTAAATTAAGCTAGTTAATAAAATAATTAAATCAAGCTAGTTAGCATATCTATCATCTCAAATGCTTGGCATATATTATAATGAGAACAGTTGAAATGTACTCTTCTAGCAAATGTGAAATGTAGACTCTTCTATTATTAACTAGATTTACCATACTGTTCAGTAGAACTACAAAAATAAATTCCTTTTGTTTAATCAAGATTGTGTCTCTTTGAGCATCATTTCTCCCCTCTCCCTAGTTCCCAACTTCTAAACACCATTCTACTCATCTTAGTGTGATAGTTTTTCAATCCACAAGCAGGTGAATTCTTGCAATATTTTTCCAGCTTGACTTATTTCAGTTAGCATAATGTTCTCCATTTCAATCCATGAAATTGAAAATAGTAGCATTTCCTTTTTTCTTAAGGCTTAGTAATATTCCATTATATGTAAACAACATATTGACTTTACTCATCTGTCCATTAAGTGACACTTGATTCTATACCATGACAACTGTGAATAGGGTCACAACAAACATGAAAGTACAAACATCTCTTCAACAAACTAATACCAAACATTTTTTAGTTAAATATCCAGGAAAAAAATTTCTGGATCATGTGGGAATTATGCTTTAACTTTTAGAGGAAGCTTCATATCATTTTACGTATTAGCTGTGCTAATTTTGTTTTCCACTTGCAGTACGCAAGGCTTTCTTTTTCTCCACATCCTTGTCAACACTTGATATCTTTCCTATTTTGATCAAAGCCACTCTGAGACGTGTGAAATGGTATCCCATTGTGGATTTAATTTGCATTTCTCTACTGATCATTGGTGGTTAACCTTATATATACAAATACATATATGTATATCTGTTGGCCATTTGTATGTCTTCTGAAAAATGCTATTTTTCTTCCTATTGAGTTGTTGGATCTCCTTATATATGTTGGAAATTAATCCCTCAAGAGATGCATGGTTTGCAAATATTTTCTCCCAATCTGTAGGCTGTAATTGTTTACCGTTCCCTTCACTGGGGAGATGATTTTTAGTTTTTGTTGTTGCTGTTGTTGTTACCTGTACATTGATGATTAAATCTAAAAATATTATTGCCTAGATAAATTTTGTATAATTTTCCCTTCAGGTTTCCTTACAGTAGTCTTAAAGTTTGAGGTCTTAAATCTTTAATACATTTTGTTTTGACTTTTTAATATTATGTGAAATAAAGCTCCAATTTCATTTTTCTACGTAGATATCTAGTTTTCCCAGCACCATTTAAGGGACTGTTCTTTTTCTGTTGGACATTCTAGGCACTTTGTAAAAAAAAAAAAAAAATCAACTGGCCTCATATGTGTGGGTTCGTTTCCAGCCTGTCTAGTCTGTTCCTTTATCTGCTGTATGTATTTTTCTCATAGTACTGTACTGTTTTGATTGCTATTACTTTGTAATATCGATTGAAATAAGGTGTTATGATGCCTCCAGCTGCATTCTTTATGTTTGAGGTAGCTTTTACAATTCAGGATCTTTTCTGTTTCCATGTGATTTCATAGTTATTTTTATAGATCTGGGATGAGGATTGCATTGAATCTGTGTGTTACTCAGATTTTCTTCTCTAACAAATACATGAGATGATCAATTTATAAAGAGAAAGATTTATTTTGCCTCAGGTTAGGATTGGGCAGACCCGTTGCTTTTAGGCCACCACGAGAGGAGCAGGTAGAGGAGCAAAACCACTCCTCTCATCTCATGCCCAGGAAGAGAAAGAGGTGAGGGCGGGTTTCCACAATGATATTTGAGTGCATACCCCGAGTGATGCAAAGACTTACCATGAAGCCCCAGTTCTGAAAGTTTATACCAAACTTTCTCGACCAAAGTTTCTCAGTGGTGCCAAGCTGAGGACTAAGCTTTCAACCCTTGGGTCTTTGGAGATACTCCAGATTCAAACTACAGAAATCTATAAATCACTCTGGACAAGCATGATAATTTTAACTATATTAATTCTTTTGGTCCATAAACATGGATATATCTTTATATTCACAGATATATTCTTCATTTTCTTTCATCAGTGTTTCATAGTTTTTAGTATACATACCTTTCACTTCCTTGGTTAAGTTTATTCTTAAATATTTGTGTTAATTTGATACAATTTGTACTCATTGTAAGATTGATCTTTGATTTATTTTTGGATTTTCATTATTAGTCTGTCGAATCACCACAGGTGTTTGTTCAATACATTATATAGAAACTTAACTGTACTTGTTCATTGGTTTTATTAGTTTTGCAATGGATTTTGTAGGGTTTTCAATATATGAAATCATGTCATTGGTAGTGAAAAATTTAGTTATTATAATTTGAAAACTTTTTATTTTATTTCTTTCTTCCTTCCTTTCTTTTCTCTCTTTACTGATTGTTCTGGAGAGGACTTCCAATACCATGTTGAATGTAAGTGGTTAGAGTGGGCATCCTTGTCTTTTCTTAAAATCTTAGAAAAAATATTTTCATATTTTCATTACATGTAATATCGACCATGAGATTCTCATAAGCCACTTATATTATGTTGAGCTATATTACTTACATGCCAAATTTGGTGAAAGTCTTTATCATGGAAGGATGTTAAATTTATCAAATGTTCAGACTTGAGCTCTTTTTACTTTCCCTGTTAACTACAACATTGTGTGACTTCCCATGGTTCCTTACAAATGCCATCTTTGTAATGGTGACTTCCTGTGTGTGTGTGTGTGTGTGTGTGCATGTGTGAGAGAGAGAGAGAGAATGAACTCTGGGTATTGAACCCAGGAGTGCTCTACCTCTGAGTTACATCCCCAGCCTTTTACTTTTTTTTTTTTTTTGAAGAGAGAGAAAGAAAAAGAGTGAGTGAAAGAGAGAGTCAATTTTATTTATTCATCAGGTTCTTGCTTTTTCAGACACGTAGTGGTGTATGTGGTGCTGGGGTTTGAACCTTTGTCCTTGCACATATTAGGCAAGTGCTCTCTCTGTCTCTGAGCCACCATACACCCCTTAAATTTGTTTTGAATCAGTCTCATTGAGTTACCCAGGCTAGCCTGGTACTTGCAATCTTCTTGCTTTAGCCTCCTGGGTGGCTGGGATTACATGCTTCTATTTCCCAAAGAAAATATTATTTCTAGGTTTCAAAATCAATTGTCATGCAAACATCCTTCAGTGGATGCAGATGAAAAACTTCCAGAAGAATAGAATCATTATGGATAAGTACCTCACAAAAGTCTTCCCACAATTTTATTCATAGAGAAAGAGCAGAGGATCATTTTTCTTCCTGTAAGGTTATTTTTTCTTTTTCTTATTAGTAATATAAATATTTCCTAGAGAGGTGCTATATCTATTAAGACTTCTTAGCCAGACTTGGATCACATATTTACCTCTGGACAAAAAAAAAAATTTTTAAGGAGAAAGGAAATTTTCATGACTAATTTAGCTTTACAGTAAGTTTTGAAATGAGATCCTTTTCTTTTTTTTCCTTTAAATCATTTTTTAATTTTGTCTCTTGAGATATCATTTTTAATTTTAGTATACATTTCATATTTCTACAGAAATTCTGTTGTAGTTTTGACAGGGATGCATTATTTATTCAATGTATTATTTAAGGTAGTGGTATCATCAAGATTTAAGTCTTTTAATCCATGTACATGACATGGTTTTCCACTACTTTACGTCTTCAGTTTCTTCCAGCAATATTTTCTGTTTTCTATTCAGCAAGCCTCCTTGACCAAATTTATTTCTGGTTTTTTTTTTATGCTTTTGTAAATGGAAACTTCTTCTTAATTTTATTTTCAGATTGTACATCACTAGTATATAGAAGCACAAGTGAGTTTTCATTGTGAATTTTGAATCTTGTACTTTGCTGAGGGTATTAAATCTGATGGCTTGTGTGTGTTTGTGTGTGTGTATATGCACACATATGCGTTCTTTACAGTTTTATCTACATAAGATCATTTCATCTGCAAATACAGTTTTACTTCTTCTATTCTAATTTGGATGCCACTTATTTCTAAGCCTGAATAATCTAGCTGGAACTTCCAATATCGTGTTGCATAAAAGTGGTGAAAGAAGGTACCCTGGTCTTATGCCTGATCCTGAGGAGAAATCTGTTATTGTTTCACCATGGAATATTGTATTACATGGATTTAATTCTTAATGGCATATTGTTATTGCTGTCTGAAGAAAAGTCTGACGGGATTAGAAGCAGGTGTTCCAATTAGAAAGAAATTGCAGTGTTTGTTACCATGGTGTTTTCAGAGAAGAAAACAAGCAAATTAGAACTCTGGACATAGGGTGACGGGACTTCTAGTATATACAGAATAGTGGACTTATGAGGTACAATAGGCAAAACAGCAACCAATTGTGAATATAAAAATTAAATTTAAATCAAAGTTTAAAATTCAGTCTCTAGATCGTGCTAGCACTTTCCCTGCATGTAGTATTATATGTAGATAATGGGAACAAAAATAAAAAGTGGAGTTTCATAATCGTAGAAAATTCTACTGGACAGCAGTGCTCTGCCCTGTCTGTGAATCTGCCTGTCCTTTCTTCTTTCTTCATGAGCAAGCAAGAGAAAAGGAGTTTAGAAAGCATTTCCCTCTACAAATATATGGCTGTTTTACTAATGCAACCAACTTAACTCCATTAACATCAATACAAGTTAGATGCATTTCTATTTTTTCTAATTCTGGGAATGAAACTCAGGGCCTTAATCATGATAGGCCAGCACTAGCTACATACATTTCTGCCAAAAATTCAAAAAACAATTTTCTGTAAATGAACATTCATAGTAGTATTAATTTAAGAGACACTATTGTTCAAGTTTTACAAAATTATGCTGTGATACCAGGTTTTATATCAGTTTCCTTGTTTAAAATAAGTTAATGCATACTTGTAATCTTTTACTTTTTCACAGATAAAATAGGGATGTGATTTTTTTTACTGCTTGGATCATTATGAGAATGAAACAAAGCTCTCAGCACAGTGTCTGGCACATTTTAAATGCCTACTGAATCACAAAGAGCTATCTACGGAAACCAGTTTTAAATAGACAGACACATGATAGCATGATTTCATTTCACAGCTCTGATTTGTTTACGTCTGCTTCAAATTTTAAAGTAAAGCTCACAGATTTAATATATAATTTGTTAATGCATGTTCCTTTGAGTGTACTGAACATTGTAGATGGAATGCTATTTCCAGAAAATATTTAATCAAAGCAGTGATTGAATGAAAAGCCTGAGAACACCCAAAGGTAAGCAGTTACTTAGCTTGTTTAGGGTTTCTCAGCCAGCTGCTACCATATTAAAAGAAGTGATGCTCATAAATTATTATGTACATGAAACACTGCAGGGACAGATTTAGTTCTTTAGTTAGACTTTGTGAGTTTGACAAATTGTGAGGCTTTTAATATTTAAAGATGCTCACAGTCATCAGAAGGGTTCTTTTTGATTAAATTTCAAAAATATTTTTTGTCACCAGAAAAATCTGTGATAGGCATTGTGCCTCATTTTTATTATGATTAATTATATATTTTATTTAAAACAAAAAATATCATGAAGGACAATTTAAATTTTCATTATACAAAATGAAAAAAAACAAAATCATTAACTTATTAATTTACATTTATGGCTTTAAATTGTTAATACATTTAAGTATTAATTACTTGAGGACATCTGAGATTATTCTCTGATTATTATAGGAATGAAAGTTGAAATAATTGATAAGGTTAATATTCATACATGCATATGAATAAAAGTCATTAGTAACAAAAATTGTTTTTTTCAAAATCCAGTTACATGAAGGGATGCATTTATTATAAAACTTACATGAGTACTTGTTCACGCATATTACCCATTTTCTACTGGATGATCTTTAAATGTTGAGATTTAGAGATTTATATAATTTAGATATATTAACCCTTTATCTATAATATTATTTGCACTTTTTCTTAATTTGCTATCCCCTTGGCTTTTGATTTAGTAGTTGAGGGGAGTGATGTAGCATATATTATGTATAGAAAGCAAGAGTAAATATTCTTTATGATTTCTATGCTTGAAGCATAGTTAAAATCATATTTTCCATTCTATGTTCATAAATGGCTTAGCCACAATAGTGCAAAAAATTCACACATGTTGAAGTAATTGTTAGGTTAGATATCTATCATACTGCTTCCACTTGTATTCTAGCTTCCACAAATGTGAGAAAACATTCAGCCCTTGAGTCTCTGAGATTGGGATACTTCACTTAGCATAATTTTTTTCCATCTCCATCCATATGGCTGCAAATGCCATTATATCATTTTCTCTGATAGCTGAGTAGTATTCCATTGTATATATGCACCAAAGTTTTTGAATGCATTCATTAAGTGAGGGGCATCTGGGTTAGAGGCATAATTTAGCTATAGTAAATTGAGCTGCTATAAACATTGTAAAAGCTGTATCTCTATATTATGCTGATGAACTTTGCCTAGGATGCTGGAGGACGTAGGGAGAGGGGGCAGGGAAGGGGGAAGGGAAAAGAAAGGATATCAAGTAGACCAGAGGGAGGTAGTAAGGGGGAACAGAGGGGAACCTCTGACTTCCATGAGAAGTCCAATTAACTTGGAATTTAAGTAGGGGGAAGCATGGTAACGTTTGGAACCCAGGGAGGGAAACCATGGAATGGCACCAGCCTTGGCTTGTTCTGTCAATATACATTTGTTCTTGATTGTTTGATGACTAATCCCTCCTAAATGTAAGATCATGTTTACCTAATTAAAAAAAAAAAAGAAAATGAACCCTAATGTTGTGTAACTAAAACAAACTAATAAAATAAATAAAAATTAAAATATCAAAATTAAATAAAACTGGCTTAGCTAACTCTGCTACACTATTATTGGACATATGCACAAAGATATGTACATACAAAAATGAGTGCATGTGTGTGATTTTATCTTTAATTTATTTAGATTGTATATTTGCTATCAATCCAATTTCTTTATTTCCTGAATTATTACACTTTTGTCACAATGCCTTTTATTTAAAATTTCATCCTACCTGATTCCTTTTAAATACTACTTATATTTTTAGTATATTTCTGTGTATATTTGGATCTGTTTCTTGAAATCCAGCTTATTCTCTTGGTCTGTATATCCAGATGCTATTAGCTCACTTTGAAAATTATTATTTGTCTTTAATTTGTCTTGCTTTCTAGAAGGCTAATGTCACCTTGTTGGTCTTTCCAAAGATTTCCTGGCTTTGCAATTTTCCATTTATTCTACTTATGACATCATTAGGGGTTAAATCCTTGTGTGATACATAGTTTCATTTATTTTTCTACTTTTGTGACTATTAAAAATGGTTTTCCTTATATAGAGTTTTCTCATTTTTCATTGCTCTTTTCCATGATTTCTTCTTATTTTGCTCTGGAGGCTATAAATTAAGTCTTCTCTCACATTATATCTTCAACTGGCCATTGTGTAGCTACATGAAGACTATTGATTTTTATATTTTAATTTCACACTCCACTGACTTACTAAATTATTTTATTTGTAGAACTTTTTCAGTTTACTCTAGTGGAATCACCAATATTAAATTATACTATCTATAAATATTGATATTTTTAGTATTTCATTTTTATTGTTTACAATTCCAGTTTCTCACTTTTGACCAATTTATTGATAAGAACATCCATTATCACATCCAGTAGTAAAGATAATCATCAGACTTTCATTTTCTTGACTTATAGATAGAGTTTAATGGATTGTCCCGCTGGAAGCTCATCTTGGCGTTTAATCCTCGTTGTGAGTTGTTATTGTTATTGTTTGTTTTGTTTTGTTTCTCAACATGCAATACCGGGGATGTGTACCCAGGGACACTCTACCACTGAGCTACATCCCTACTCCTTTTATAATTTATTTTAAAAATTTGGCTCACTAAATTATTGAGGCTGGCCTTGAATTGTGATTCTCCTGCCTCAGTCTCTGGGGTCTCTAGGATTGCAGGCATGCACCAGCCACCACATCCAATTCACCGGTGAGTTACGAAGAAGGTAGAAACTTAATTCAACTATTTTCTTCAGAAGTTGGGCCTCAGGAAATAATTAAAACCAGATGTGATCATGATGATGCCCTCTCCATGACTGAATATTGATGGCTTCATGAGAAGAGAAAAGGACACCAGAACACATATGCAAGCCACCATTGTGTGATGTGACACCTCTGTCTCCCATATTTTCCAACCGTGGTGCTATCCATCATGAGGTGATGCAGCATGGGGACCTCACCAAGGGTGGTACCATGGTACATGGTCTTTATGCCTCCAAAACTGTGAGCTAAGCAAACAACTTTTTTTTTCTCTTGAAAACTCACCTACTGTGTGGTTCTTTGTTATTAGAAAAACAAAGAATAAGGCAGAAAATTGTCTAGATATAGGGTCATTGCTATAACTATACTCCAAAATGTAGAGGCTGCTTCAGGACTTGATAACAGGCTAGCAAAGGCCTAGAGTCTTATGGAACACCAAATTTAAAAGTGTTGACCTAGGATCTCTGACAGTGGAAATTTGTAAAAAATAAAATACTCAAACCAATATTTAATTATTTTTAACTGCATACAGTAGGAATTTTGAGCAATGAATGACAGGGAGAATGTATTGGAAGGGAAGCAAATTGGAAAGAATTGGAATCTCTGTACTATTCAGGGAAGGAATAAAGAAAAAAAATGTAAGATTGTATTTAGTACATCAAGTGTTCGCTAAAGACACTAGCATGGAAAATATATGTCTAGAGTTTTGCATTAATACAATGTTCAAAAACCCAGATTGCATCTTGGAAATATGTGCAGCTCACTCTCCCTACACAGGCCCAAAGGCAAGGGCACAATGGTTTCAGGAAACAGGTGCGGGTGCTTTGCTTGGGCTTGCTGCTAAGGACTGCCTTGGAATTCTGCCCCTTCTTTCTGGAAAAATACTCATTGGTCTCTCCAGACAGTTGAAGCAGACCCACAGTCTGATTATGTAGTTGCTCCAAGGGGATTATGAGTCAGAACTTGGCATTCGTGTGGCGCTAATTCTACAGATACACAGAATGGAAGAGCGAAGAGGTCATGGCAGCTTCCCCAAGATTTAAAAAAACAAAGAAGAAAATTAAAACAAGAAACTTAAGGGCCAAGTTAGAGACCTGCTGTAGCACAAGGATGCCACACAGACCCTCCAGTGAAGCAATTCCTAAAGAAGGCACAGAAGTGGGCCTGGCGACACAACCTCAGAACTGTAGAGCAGACGGCATGCAGTGCCAGCCTGGGAGAGCTGAAGCTGTGACAGGCCGGGTGTGGAAGTGAGCCCAGCCAGTCCAGAGGTATGGGGCTTCCTGAGACCTCAGAGGATTCAACCCCACACCAGTGTGCACAGCATGCTATTCTTGGAGCTCTAGTGTGCAACATCTGCCTTGTTGGGTTTTAGGCTTGCTTGGGCCAGTTACTCCCTCCTGCCTCCTATTCCTACTTTCTGAAATGGGAATATATAGCTTATGCTTATCTCACCATTTTATATTGAAATATAACTTGATTTCATTTTTTAGGTATACAGCAGAGGGAATAGGCCATTATTTTTAGATGAGCCTTTGATCCTTGAATTAATGAGAGTTAAGGCTTTGGGCACTGTTTGGGAAAATGGTGGGTTGTATGTGAGCAAAACAAGCTTTGGGGCTGGTGAAGAAGGCTATGGTTTGAATGCAGTTTGTGCCCTTCAAAAGTTGTAGTAGAGATTTATCTTCAAGGTGTTACAATGTAGAAATTTATTCAAACTTTGGGAGGTAAATAGGGTTAAACAAGGTCAGTCATCAGAATGGGATTCCCATGATTAGATAACAGTGGCTTCATGAGAAGAGAAAGAACAACTAGAAAACACCCTCCCTCACTCTCTCTCTTCCTGTCCTGTCTCACCACATGATCTGATCTTCCTCTCACATGTATTTCTGCTATCATTCTGTCTGCCAGAAGGTGATACAATCAGGGTTGCCCTTGCAAGAACTAGCACCATGTTATTTCGTCTTCTTTATTCTGAAACTGTGAGCAAAAGAAACCTCTTCCCCTTATAAAGTACTCAGTCACATGTATTTCATTATAGTAATGCAAAAGAGACTATAACACTTTCTTGTAGGTTTCTAGCACAAGCCCATGTCATGTATAAAATAACTTCATTCAGTCATGTTAGAAAAGAGTCTCCCCAAAATTCACACATTCACACTCAATTGAGTTTTGATAAAATGCCAAGAACACACTTGGAGACAAAAGTTGTCTCTTCAACAAGTTGGTAATGTTGGTAAAACTAGAAAGCCATATGTAGAATGAAATTGGACTTCTATCTCACACTATATAAGAAAGTCAAAATAAAATTGATTAAAGATTTGATATAAAACCTGAAGCTATAAAACTGCTAGAACAAAATATGGGAGAAAACACCACTAACAAAAATTCAATAATTTTTCTTTGTTTATGTTTACAAATGTGCAAATGTAGAAACTTCTTTATTTGATAATTCCCTATTAGTCCACCATATTTTTTTCTCTAGGTAGGATTATTTTTTCTTTTTCCTCATATTTGTACTTTCTGTATGGTTTGTATAGTTATATCACTTCTAGGAGTAAACTTTGATAAACTTAAATTTTTAAAAATTATACACTTATCCAGGCTTTCAAATTTATTTGTACAGGGCTGTACAAAATTATCTCCTAACATTTTTAAAGATAGTTTATTTCTATGGCTATTTCCTTCTTGCTTTGCTTTCTGCCAGTTTCCTTGATTAGGTTAACTGTTGGTTAACCTGATTAATTTATTTTCAAAGAACCAGCTTAGGGAAGTGCATTTGTGTATTTGCTGTGAAGGCATTTATTAATTCAACTATTATGATCAGGTTAGGGGGATGGGAATGCTTGGAACCCTTCTTCCAGTTTCTTCCATTCTTTTCTCCATAATTGTGCAATCTATTCACTAAGGTAATCAGTTGAAAATGATATATATCAGCAGGGTGAGGGGGGATGGTACTAGGTAGGAATTAAGCCAGAGTTCTTAGCAACCTTTTCCATGATAAGTTAACATAGTAAATGGATATTGTTATTTATATGAATGAAAATTGTTTTAGTTAGCTTTTTTACTTCTGCAACCTAAAGATCTGAAAAGAACAATTTTAGAGGAAGAAGAGCTTTTTGGGGGGCTCGCAGCTTCAGAAGTCTCAATCCATAGATGGTGAACTCCACTGGGCCTGAGGTGAGGCAAGACATCATGGCAGAAGGGTGTGGCAGTGAAAAATGACTCAGAATATAGCACCAGAAAGCAGAAAGAGAGACTCCATTCACCAGGTATAAAATATCTACCCCAAAGACACACCACCAATAGCCAATCTCCCCTAGCCGCACCTACCTGCTTATAGTTACCACCCTGTTAATCCCTATCCGGCAATAAATGTGCTGACTAGATTAAGTCTCTACTAACCCAAACATTTCACCTTTAAACGCTCTTTCACTGTCTCACATGTGAGCTGTTTGGTTACACCTCACATCTATACCATATCAGAAATGTTTCCTTTCTAGAAATGATTAGTAGCTCGTTTTTAGTACGCACACTGTAATGAAATCATTACTGATTAACTAAAACGAATTATTGCTGTAGAAGTTAAGGCTGAAAATTTTGCAAATGTTCTGGCTAGTAAACTCATAATTCATTTAATTTTTTTCTTGAATTAAAGTTTTTTCAAGCAGGTTATTTACAGAAAGAACCCATACTTTTCTATTTATTGGTCTATGTAAACTAATTTGACAAATAAAAAAAACTATTTTAAAAAGCCAGCAGTCTTTCTATCAAGGTATTTTGTCATTAGATATTCAAACCTCAGGTATTTAACCTTAATTTGGGAACATTTTGAGATTTTAAATAATTTAGCATAGTGGTTTATAAAGTTTTCCTATTGTTTTTAAAGAATATATTTTTCAACCAATTTTTGAATTCTGAAACTTATTTCCTTCAATTTATAACAATTAATTACTGTAAATATGGTTTTAAAAATCACATCTTGGACATGGAGTAGACTTGATTGACATTTTGTCTCATGATTGATTAAGCTATTTCTAACATGACAATACTATATTGTCATTAACTCAATCACAATTATGTAGAGTAATTTTGATCCTAAAATATGATACTGGAAACCCTGTTATAATAGCATAACAAGAAAATATATATTTCAATATCAGCATATTAAACCCTTAGCTCAGTTGTATATCATTTTATAAATATTTCTATAAATAAGAATTTTAACTTGGGAAAAGTAAAAACAGATAAAAATTTCCAATTATCTCATCTGATCCTTTCTGAATAGCTTCCATAAGCAAGTTAGTGTTTTGTGTTTACATTATAAGATAACACTGGCTACAATTGTCCTGATTATTCAGGGCAACTAAAATTCTTTGATTAGAAAGCCATTATCCATCTTTTCCAAGTTATCTTCTATTTTTCACAGGTCCAAAAAAATTTCTTCTAAGAAGTTTTCCCTTATCTTTTACATTTTGATAGGATATAGAGACATAAATACAGATATAAAATAAAATATGCATATATATACATTCATGACTTAACAATAGGGATACATTCTGAAAATGTATCATTAGGTGATTTCTGTCATATTGTGAACATCAAAGAATGTACTAACATAAGCCAAGATGGCTAGGACATCATAAGATCGTATAATCCCATAAGATCATCATCACAGATGCAGTTCTTCATTGACTGAAATATCAGTGCAGAACAAGACTGTGCATGTATATTCCATTTTGTGGCACCTATTATTGCAATTGTAATGTTTTACTATAAAATATTAATTTTTATAAGCTTATAATATTTGTTTAACATCCATCTCCTCTTGGAAAAAAAAAGAAGTAAGCTTCATGAAGGTATGGATTCTGGCTGATTTTTTCAGCATTGAATCCTTAGGACCTACCATAATAAAAGCTAGATGGCAATCAAATCAGTGCTTAAATGAATGGGCATGCAAATGATGGATGAATGAACACAAAACCTACTTTTCACAATTACCAAGATCTCCTCCAGAATGGTCATTTTTTGCTTTTTTTAAAATTGGTACATTAAAGTTATACAGAATAATGGGATATGCTGCTACATGTTCAAACATGTACTCATACAATAATACAATTTGGCCAATATCCCACCCAATCAATACCTCTCTCTCCCTCATCCCATCCCATGATCCCTTACCCTCCCACCATGTATCCTCCCTTTCCTACCTCCTGTCCTCCTCTCCACCCCCTTCTCTTTCCTTCTACTCTACTGGACTTTCTTTAGTTCATCTATTTATTTGTTACTTGAATGGTTCTTTATTTAATCCTATACTTCCACCCCCTATTTCTTTATTTTACCTAAGCTTCCATAAATGAGAAAAAAAAAACTTATGACTTTTAAATTCCTGAGTGTGGCTAATTTTGCTTAGCATGATATTCTCCAATTCCATCCATTTGCCAGCAAATCCCATAATATCATTTTTTCTTACAACTGAGTAGAACTCCATTGTATGTGTATTCCAAAATATCTTAATCACTCATCCAGTGATGGGCATTTGGGCTCATTCCATAAATTAGCTATTGTGAATTGTGCTACTATAAACACTGATGTGGCTGTGTCGCTGGAGTATGCTGATTTTAGGTCCTTTGGGAATGTCCATAGGAATGGGATCTCTAGGTCACATGGTGATTCTATCCCTAATTTTTTGAGAAATATCTATATGGCTTTCCATGGTGGTTGAACTAGGTCTGCAGTCCAACAATGTAGAAGTGTTCATTTCTACTTGCAACCTTGCCAGAGTGGTCATTTGTTTTTTTAAGAGGAAGGGAGATCACCTCAGCTTCTAATCTAGAGTGGGGTTATTTCTTTTTCAGGAATCAGGCACAAGTATGGTGTGTTTGAGGCCTGTATAATAAATTAACATTCTACAAAGTTGATAAGTGGCAAAATTAGAAACAATTTTATGCTTAAGATCTTTTAGTGATTTAATGTTTCACAATGCAGCTTCAATTTTCATGGAATAAGTAAATAACCTATCCTCCAATGGCATCTTTAATTTTATTGAAGTGAAAGTCCTGGTTATCAACTAATCAAACACTAAATTTGATTCTTATCAATCAATATAATCTTCAGCCAGTACCTTTTGGACAATTATATGTACAGATAATCTCTCCAGATAGTCTCTCTGCCACTAAGCCACTCATTCTTTGATTTGTCTTTTAAATCATTTAATGACATTCAACTGAATTGGTAACCCAATTCAATTTTTTATATTTTACCATAAAAGACATTTGCAAAGACAGCTTAACAAGTATTATTAAAACCTCTCTTATGTGTTGTACTAAAGTTTGTTATCATTTCTTTAAGGTCACTCAAGATAATTTAATTACCAAACAATAATTTATCAAATCATTATAATTTATTATAATTTTTACATAAACATATTGTGTAGTACAGCTTGATAAAATTACCTGTCTCAGTGTAATAGTTACATTTTTGATTCATATTTTCCGAGGGTAAGACTAGGCTATGCATTTTTATTTGTTAGTGTTTTTGTTTTTTGTTTTTGTTCTGGGGAAGGAATTTAGGGGCACTTGGACACTGAACGACATGCCTGGCCGTTTTTTATTTTTTTTATTAATTTAAGGAAGGGTATTACAATATTTCCTAGGCTGGTCTTGTACCTGTGGTCCTCTTGCCTCAGCCTCCCAAGTCCTTCGGATCATGGGGGGAAGTGATATCTCATCCACCTGTTTGTTAACTGCTTGACTGTCATATTCTGTTTCCTTCTTGGGCATATACTAGGCATGTTTATTTGTGTTTTTAAAGGTAAATGTTCAGAACATTAAGATAAGATCATATGACCAAATATTATTTCAAACATCATGCAAATACATATTCCTGAAATAGGCCAATGCATATGCATACTTACTAGATATATCTATGGACAAAAAGAAGAGTCATAAAATACTCATAAGAATTAAGACTCAAAAAATGTTAGATCATTAGACTATGAGTGACAGTTGAGTGGGAGGAGGATTAGTTTCCCAGAAACATTCTGAATGCCATTAAAGCTTTATCTTAAGACTGCTTGAATGTTTTATCAGAAATGTTAATTTCTTCCAAGAAGGAGGCTGTGAATTATATTTCACATAAAAGCAGGTACTAGATTTGAGACATTGTGTTTTCCTCAGAATTTGTTCTGTAGACATCTAAAATACACAATGTATGTCCAAAATCTCTTCCATTCACACTGATCTGCAACTTCTCCTGTATTTCCCATTGAAGGTTGTAGCTGCCATTCACCTAGATATTCTAGGTTAACATCCAGGAGTCATTCTGGACAATTTCCTCTACTTCATATTCTGCATCCAAATAGCCCTATATCTGTCATTTTATATGTTAATTCTGTTTAATATTTTCATTTTCACTCTATTTCTACTGCTACTACTGTGGTCCAAACTCTCCACGTTTCTATCAGACAAACACAGTGGCCTCTGACATGATTTATAACAAGGTCCTCACATCTCTCCTCTCAAGTGGAGTGAAAGTAATCTTGCATAAATGAAATATGACCTATCGCACCCCTGCTTGCAATCACTCAGAGAACTCCCTTAAGTTACATAACAAAGTGCATACTTCTTAAAACATACCAGAAAATTCATGAAAATCTTACCTCTCTTGTGTTGTAGTTACATATTTTATGATCTCTAAAATTGTAGTTGATTTCTATTGTTGTCTAAGAAATTACCACCAAGTTACTTGCTTGAAACAATAAATTTCTCTTTCTGTGGGTAAGAAGTCTGGGCATGACTGAACTGGGTTCTCTGTTCATTTTTTAGCAAGGTTGAAATGAAGGTGTGGTTGAGCTGTGTATTCCTTTCTGGAGATGAGGATCATCTTTCAAGTTCACTTGGCATGGACTTGTTGTATGTCAGGGATGATATCAGAAATCATCCTATACTTAGGTCCCTGTTAGTTCCATGCCCTGTGACCCCCTCCAAGGTACCTCCCATATTTCAGTTGTTCCACCTTTAGAGAGAACCCAGTCCCTGCCAAAAACATACATCTTTAAAGCAGGAGTATCAGACAATCCTAGTTTTAATTAGATCAAATGGTGACCTACTCAGGAAATGATTATTCCATAGTGTTGACACTTGTCTCTGATATCAACAAAGGAATTTGGAATCTTGGGAGTGTCAAAAGACAAAATAAAAGCAATTTAAAAATCTTAGTTGACTTTAATTTTGATGTTAAACCAGGTAATACCTTATTTCATAAAATGTAAGTAGTGTTCCAATATTCTAAGCAGAAAAGGTTGATTATAAAGGCAGAGAAGAACCAAAATGGCAGAAATAAGAAAAAAAAAGCAGATTAGTTATCTTAAAGTAACTTTTATGTTAGGAACAGAAATAAAGAATAATAGAAAAATAACTGGTTAACATCGAGTCGCTTCAAATGACATTTTTGTTAAAGTATCAAGCCCAGGGAACATCACTTTCACGCCAACTGAAACTAGCTTCTTTGGAAAGTTTTATTTGTTATCTCTAAATTTTCCTTACTCTTGAAGGTCTGATAGACAGCTTTGTGTGTTTGTTTATGTGGAACTATAGCATGGTTTACTTCATTTTGCAAGTCTATTAGTTGGGGCACAGTGCAGAAAGCTAGTGCAAAACAGTAGACTCCTGTAAATTTTATTTGACAGAGATCGTCTTAGAATTATGCCTATCAAAAATACCAACCAGTTTGAATTTGCTGTGACTATCCACATATTCTTCCAAGTAATTTAATTCCTCAACTCTGACCTTGATTTTGTCACTTTCTTACCTAAGTATTATATGAAATTAACCTCTGTATTCATTAACTTTATGTTGTTGGAGAGGTGCAGAGAGACACAGAAAAAAAATGAGATAAATGACTTTTCTTTTATTTGCAATATTTTACAATAACTACCCAAAAGAGAAAGATATGAATGTTCTTTAATTGGGAGTAGATCATGCTAATATATTAATAATGAAAATAATATATATATATATATATGAATTTATGTTGTAGAAAATAATAACTAAGGATAACAATCAGGTTGTAATTTTAAGTAAAATTATTGACCTAAATAATTTACCTAATATATTTTTCTTATATCATTTGTTTTCTACCTGGCCCTCACTCTGTCCCATGTATTGTAGGATCCTGGACAAGGTCTGTGTTTTATTCACCTATTTGTCCTTGAAAACTAACAGATTATTGACACATAGTTAACACTGAAAAAAAAGATTCAGCTTTGATCAAATTGACTGAGACAAAATAGAAAAATATAAAATATAAAAATGGTGTTAGCAACCCTAAAATATACATATATTGGCACTTATTACCACTATGCCTAATGCTAAGTGTCAAATACCTTACAGAAATTTTAGAGCAAGATTAAATATTGTAAACATGAATTTACTTTTGGATAAAAGGGAACCTCAGCTATTTCCTGTACTCCTGTCTGAGGGCATAGGTCTGTCACCAAGCTGAGATAACCATTCTTTCTGCAATCATGTCATAAAGATTTCAGACACGTCACTCAGAGTAATAGACATGAGCTTATTAAAAGGAGAGGGAAAGGGAAAAGGGGATACTGTCATGGAAAGGAGGGGGCACTCTCAAAGAGGAGAAGTATAGCATACCTCTCCTGCCCTCATGTTTTATTGGAGATCCCAGTAAAAATTTCAGAGAGTCCCATCCAGATCCATCTCTTGACATTTGACTGACAGCAGGATAACATCAGACTTTCAAGTCCCTACTATGGGTGAAAACTAGGTAACTTTGGCCCTTGCAGATAAGTTCTAATTGGAATTATTATTACAGATATTTTGGTTAAGGGGAATTATACTTATCTCCCTGAGTTCTGTCTGGGTACTGGTCTGGGTAAGGGTTACAAAAACCCCACCCTTCAGATTAACTTATGTTTGTTTGTTTTTTAATTAACATTTTGAACCTACATTTGTCCTGCAGATTACAGGTTGTTTGCTGAGAGATGCTACACATTTTGTTGACTTAAGACAGGCAGATCTGCAAGTAATTTTTTAAAGAAAGCGTGTGGGGGTCAGCACAGTGTGCCCAGTTTATAGAATTATTCCTTTAACTTCATCTCCCCATCACTCAAGACTGCGTGATTCATATCCCGTCCAAGAATAGAAAGTTTTCTCATTCCCAAATCTTTTCAACCTACCTACTGTGATTATGCTATTATTCCAATTTTATTAAGTGAGCTGAATGTATTGTTATTTTTAACTTTTTTACCATTTTGCTTACCTATGACCTATGAAGAGGCTCTCTAGAATCTAAATGAGACTTCTGTTATGCCTGTAAGGATTGTAAAGGTGGAATGTGGTTTATGCTTTGTCAGAAGTAGCTAGAGAAATAGCTTAGCTAGTTGGAAAGAACTATTTATAGCTCTGAGATTGAAAAGTTCAGATGTTTGTTCATGAGTTGCATTACCTCTATGTTTTTATTTATTATCGATTGAAGAGGCTACTTATTTTATTGCTGTGGAGCCCATGTATCTATTTAACCAAGTTTTCTTTTGACAGGAGGAATAATTCCTTACTTAGATTATCTCAGCAGGATATACCAAAAGAATAGAAATAAATAGTGATCTCAAGTGAATTTACTTCTTATTCCTTAAGTTAAGTAATGTGTATATATAATTATCCATGTGTGCATGTGTGTGCGTGTTTGTATCTTCTAGATAATAGTAATTTTAATAAACTGAACAAACATAGGCAGAGCAGTTTCCTTTATTTTGAACAAAATAAAAACAGTCAGGCATAAATATCCATTCATTAATTTAACAAATTTTTTTTTATTTTTTTATTAGAAGAATATAGAAATACAGTTGAGGGGGAAACATTATCAAAACATTAGCAATCAATGGATATAAACTTTGTTATCGAGGGGAAAAGCCAGATCATGGATAACCACCTTGGGTTTTACCTATTGCAGTTTCCCCCAGAAGAACTCATGTGTTAAATGG